>JAGDQP010001312.1:32355-70752 GCA_022664845.1 Lepisma saccharinum | reverse complement strand
TTCACAATGATCTGGACGTATGCTATATGTCGCCTAAAGAATTTAGGCGACATATAGCATACGTCCAGATTATTGTGAACTGTACAGAATTTGTTATATATAGTACAAATTCTCCAGATTGGTGACCTCATCAAGATATTGGTTCTTGCCTTTTTACAGTGGAAGAGATCAGTATTATTAATGCGAGTTTTAGATGATGGGACACGAAACTGAAATGTCGAAACTAAATCCATACAATCTAACTCATTTTGAATAATTTTTTGAAGAAATAACATATCAGCAATGTTGCGCCTTTGTTCTAAGCTCTGAATATTAAAGTTCTTAATGACTGCATTGTAACTATCATAAGCAGGATAGATTCGAGTTTCTTTAAAAGTCAGGAATTTAAGAAATTTTGATTGGATTTTTTCTACTTGTTGGCAATGTTTCAATTGATATGGATTCCAAATAGAAGAAGCATATTCTACCTTGGAGCGAACATAGGCATAGTAAATTTTTTCCATTGTTGATATGTTGTTAAATTCTCTTCCCGTCGTAATTACGAATCCTAGTAATTTCAAGGCTTCATTTGTTATATTTGTAACATGTATGTTAAGAGTCAGTTTCGAGTCAAAACTGACACCAATATCCTTAACTACAGTAGGTCTGTTTAGTACAATTTTATTAATGGAATAATCAAATTGATGAGTGGTTTTATTTCTATTAAATGATAATACTTTACATTTACTATGTTGACTCCAAGTTGATTAATAGCACACCAGTTTGCAATATTATCTAAGCTTTGCTGAAGTCTTATGCAGTTACAAATAAGAGGAATAGCAAAGGTCCTAGGTTCGAACCTTGAGGGACTCCTGAGAGTGTAGAATATTCATATGATTTGTATTCTTTATAGACAACTGATTGCTTGCGATTTGTTAAGTACGAATAGAGGAGCCTAATCACAGTGGGTGAGAAGTGATAGTGATTAAATTGTTCCAGTAATATATTGTGATTAGCCCTGTCAAACGCTTTCTCAAAGTCAATATAAATCACATCAACTTGCTTGCCTTCGTTCATCGAATTTGCTATGTAGTCCGTAACAAGTGCTAAGTTTGTTACCGTGGATTTCTGAGAAAGAAAGCCATGTTGCTTAGTTGAAATAACTGGTTGAATATGATTACTAATTCTCTTGTATAAGATCTGTTCAAATACTTTTGCAAAAGCTGGTAATATTGCAATTAGCCTCAAGTCAATAATGGTTTGGGATAGGACAAACCAGGGCAGATTTCCATTTGTCTGGGAAAGTACATGTTTTTAGGGATAAGTTGATAATAGGGATAGTCCCTATTGATAATGCTATCAATAGGGGATATTAAATATATCAACACATCCCTTAACTACATATGAGGGTATACCATCAGAACCAACTGTCGTTTTCGATTTTAAATTTCTGATAGCATTTTTCAACTTCCTTTAGTTAAATTTCGACAATGCACAGTGTATCTAATTCATCATTTCTAGTACTAACAGCATCACCATTAAGTATATGCATTATGCATTACTGCCTGTTAGCGTTTGAGTCATTGCGAGTGTGTTCTCCGAGTTAGACTCAATCCGAGCGCCAATCCATCATTATAGTATTTTTAGTGTTTTTGTCACATCAGGCAAATGTCGGGGATGATAGCTTATTTTAGACCCTAGCCGAAGACTTCCTCTCATACTTTCCCGTACCCTAAGTTTAACGTTAATGTGCATACGTCTTATTTATTGTAGATTTGATGTGACATATTTTCGTAGCTTCATTTTCACTAGGAATCTTTTACTCTTTGTAAAAAGGGAATAATACAAACATATAATCAGTTAAACCTGGACATGTATGTACTTTAAATGATAAAGCTGGCCTAACGTAATCTGATTGTATAACACATTTGAAGATTTTTTTGGTTAGCCATTAACTAGTTTCACACTTACTTACTCTATGGCTTACGGAGCTCACAAGTTCGTCGCCGTAGTAACAAACGTTCGCCATAGTATTCTATCCTGTGTAAGATTAAGCCAGTTTCCTTCACAAACACCTACTCCTCGAAGATCCCTTCTAGTATTCTCCTCCCAACGCCGTCTCGGTCTTCCCAGTGATCTATTTCGATCCTGTTTTCCAACCATGATGGAATATATTCATTTTTCTCGCATCCGAGCTACATGGCCTGCCCATGTTAGTTGTCGCGATTACATTATTTTTAAAATATCGAGTGAGTCGTTCAGTCTGTGAGGTTTTTTTCATTCTCTAGTCATTTCGTCCCGTTTCGGCCAATTATCATTTCCACACTTTGTTTTCAAACACTTAATTTAAGTTCATCTGCTAGGGTCGTACTCCAACTTTCGCAACCGTAAAGTATTACCAGCAGAATAAGCGTTCTATATATTTTCAGTTTCAACTTCCTTGGTATTAATTGCGAGGTGTGGAGTTTCTGGACTGAATAGAAACATGCGTTGCCAGATACTGAACAATTTTTTATCCCTTCGGAGAGCTCATGTTTGCTTCTTACCTATGCTCCTAAGTATTTAAATTTGTTTACTTTCTCTATGTTCTCATTCTTAATTTGTGATGGCAAGCGTCCCAGTAGGCATGGTATTTTCAATAATTGCAAACAGCACAGCATTAAACAAATCTGAGAGTAAATGATTATATGCTGTGAAGTAGAGTTGCTTATTTATTTCATTTTCGCAGTTCAAAGATTGTTTTCTACGACGGATTTATTAATACAGCGTTTCCAAGCACGAAGTTTTTTTTAAGTCCGCTAGGTGGTACCGCCTTATGACCGCCTTCGACTATGCAACTATCGTTGGAGGAAATCCTTTTTCAGTGAAAATGGCTTGTCTACCAACCCTGTATAAGATTGCACCGGTTAGTGGTAGGCCCGAGAGAGTTCTAGCTGCTTATCGGAGTTTCCTAGCGTTTTAATTATCTGATTGCGTAGTAGGGGTCCATAGAATGGCTCTTAGGTTAGTCTAATCATCAGCAGGAATAGGAATTAGACTTAGAGTTCCGAAGACTCGATAAAAGTCGAAAATCTTTCTCGTAGGCTTTTCACGTCGACGTAGCGCACACGTAATCAAAATTGTTGTTAATTAGCTTGCCAAAAGGAGAACATGCAAGTGAAACAGTTTTCCGTGGTAGAGTAAATAGGCATATTGAGCTATAAAGAAGAAAACGAGTTATAGGGTTACGTATCTAAGTCACAAGACAATATTTCAATTTACAGACAATTGAGATGTATATCTGAATAAGTTCTAATAATCATAAGCGAGGATAGTAATTAGTAAAGTGCGAAGGCAGCAAATTAAAAGCACGATGCTAAAGTTCCATTTCGGTAATAGTGAGAAAAAAAAGGTAAGGCAAGAAGGCATAAAAGTGCAGGGTTAGTAAAGCAAGAAAAAAACTTTCCTAACTAGAAGGTCGGGAATTAATGTGAGAAATAAGCTCATTAAAAAGAAAAGAGCGATCCAAGAGGCGTATTTCTTAGTGATAAGCGAGTGCATATACGTTAATATAAAGAAGTAAATAACGACAAACATACTTAGTTCTACTTGAATCAATACTTACCTATATTCTTACCTGATAATTCTGAACATTGAGTAACCTGAAAAGGAAAAGAAGGTGAAGGAGGAGAAAAGAAAACGATGAAGAAGCAGAAAAAGGAAAACTTATACTTACCGTGAACAAACAGAACAATAAAAAAGGAAGTGGTGTGAAGAACTATCATTAATTTTATAGTCTTATGATTTTGCAGAAGTGTTCTGTGTAGAAACGCTATTCTCATTCTATCACAATTTATGAGCCATAAGTACGAATAGCTAAAGTCACGAGAACTTTGGTGATTTGTGAGGAATTAACTGGCCAGTAATATCAATATTAATTTATGTTATTTTATGTCACACACCGACAGAAACCATACGATTGTTCAATTCATTAAACAAGTATTTCGCACTTGCCAATAGCAATAGCGTTATGGCAGTGTTCGGGACAAAGTTGAATGTATCTAGTATAATTAAAGAGCTTTATAAAAAGTATTTTAATAGCATTTTAACATATTTAATATATTCAAAGAATCTTATCATCGCTGAAGAGACTTTAGCATGTGAAGAAGATTCCATCTCCAGCGAGCAACGCACATTTCAAAGCATTTATTTATTATCTTTATTTAAAGAAGATGAATCTGATCGAATGAAATCAATAAAAGGATATATATATATGTATATATAAATCACAGCCATATTAAATCCACTAGTGGATGAGGCCTCTCCCCGAAGGGAGGAGTTGGTCTACTGCTCCCACGCTGACCAGACGGGTTGGGAGAGGAGAGCCGAAGCTCTCACTGTGATCGCCACTGTCTTTTATTCACAGCAGCTCCCCAATTGTCCTCACGATGCTGGGTCAACACCGAAATTTTTGAGCCCCCACCGGGAATCGAACCCGGGACCGCTCGCACTGAAGAGCGCGCTACCGACTAGGCTAGGCAGGAGCTCATATATATATATATATATATCATACATCGTCATCGTACTGTTTGTTTATGCTATTTATTTCCACCTTGATCGTTCAACAAACTGTATACTTTCAAATCATTACCTTGAACCGACTTTCTGTACCGTCTGACGTGTTAATAGGATCCCCCTGCGGCTGGCGCACGAACGGGACATGGGGCGGTTATAAATTGTTATATAGATATTACCATTATTCCTTGTGTTTCGGCTTGTTATTTTCTTTTTCTATGTTTACCTGTAGCACTATCTCATAGCAAACTTTTATTAAGACCTCGTTGTCACCTTGTAATAAATCTATATATTCTTCTATTAACTATACATGATCTGTGTACAATGTAAAAATAAGAGAAACAACGTTCATACAAAAAGTGGAGGCAGCTGAGCTGCCTCCACGTTTTGGATTAACCTACATTCAGCCAGTTTTTGGTTGAACGTTTTACTTTCTGTAAAATTTTACTTTCTGAGTGACTTTTCCAGCGTATTTCATTGAATCAGATCTTTTTTTTTTGAAAGTAGAAAAGAGAAAAAGGTAATATATGTTTAAAATTACAATAAAAAAAGCTGAGATGGATGGGTTTCGATCCAAGGGCAACTAGCACACTGGTCAGACGTTCTCGCCACTTAGCTACGAAGGCAGTTGGTGCTTATGGATTGCGAGTGATGTTTCTAACTAGCAAATTAAACACTCAAAATGGCGGAACGTTCAGTGACTAGCAAGTAGCGTTACTCCTGTTATTGGATTATATGATATCCAACCAAGGCTTAAGCTTCATCCAGGAAAGTACGTAACCTCAAAATTGCCAGTTTAGCTTACACTTCGATCAGAAAATGACCAAATTTTAAGCGTAAAATAAGTTTAGCGTTCACCGACAAAAATCTTTGGCCAGTTTCAACCCATTTTCAGTTAACGTTAAGCTATTACAAAGAAAATGTTAAATTTTAAAATGGAGTTAAGGTTACCAATCTTTCCACTGATGGGTTTACATTATATCCACATTTAAGAGTAAATACAACAAAACGCTAATTTTCGAATTTTATTTGTCCATAAAGCGGAGTAACTTTCATCCATCTCCTGTTTCCACTTTTTACAGTGTACACGAACAGTTGATTCAAGATATTCAACGTTAGTACTTTTTGTCATCTTTGGTTTTAAAAATAGCATATTCTAACGCAAAGTTAAACAGTAGTGGTGACAGGGCATCACTTGATTTCAATCCGTTTCGATATTGAAACTATCTGACATATTATTATCGATTATTACTCTGCTTATTTGATTGCTAAGCACATCCTCACAAGTTGAAGATATATTTTTATTCCAAATCGTGCCAGGATATTGAATAACGTTTCCCTTTTGATAGAATCATAAGGGTTCAAAAATCAATGAAAGCTGGTGAAAAATCCCATTGTTTTCCCATTTCTTCTCCAAGATTTGTCTCAAGGAAAAAATGTGATCCAACGTGGATCTATTTCTTCTAAATCAACATTGATGATCTATTATTTGATCTACGTATACGTTGAGGCGAGTTATAACATTATATTACTTAATACTTTATAACATGTTGGGAGTAACTAGATTCCGCGGTAATTATAACAGTCCGATTGATCGCCTTTTGTGTAAATCGGCACTATTATTGACGTTTTTCATTCCTTTGGAAGCTCCTTCTTTCTCAATATAGCACTTACCAATTTATGCAGTTCTTTGTTTAGTGCAGATCCTCCCGCTTTATTTAATTCAGCTGAGATATTATCTATTCCCAGTGATTCGATTTCTTTAAAGTTCTTTATCTACATTTTGACCTTGATCTCGCTAGGCTTGGGTATACACGGTTCTGTGGTAAAGATTTTAAATTCCTCTGTTTTTCTTCGTTGTGTACATTAAGAAGTTTGTAGGGATAACTTTTCCACACATCCATAATTTTAGTAGGAGTCGCCTGCAGATCTTCGCGTTCATTTCTAATCGTCTCTAAACTCGGCTGGTAGTCTTTCCTTAACGAGTTTACCCCTTTGTACAGATCTCTTATGTTATTTGTCTTACCTGTTTCCGCTATCTCCTGGATTTTTGCTGTTTGTTCCTGAACACGCATATGGCGTTACGTTTCAAGTTACCACTACAGATTCCATTACTGCATCAATTAAAGAATGCCTCCATTGAATCCCCCTACAGTAGGTAATGACGTCATTTTTTTCAATCTGTATGTGAGAACACGTCAGATCGTCGAAAGGCATATCATCGAAAATCAAAAACGGTCATAACGTCGAAAGAATTGGACAAATCGTCGAAAGAAACGGTCAAAGCGTCGAAAGATTTGGTCAAAACATCGAAACGCTAAACGGTCAAAGCGTCGAAAGGCATTATCGTCGAAAATCAAAAACGGTCATAGTGTCGAATTAATTGGACAAATCGTCTAAGAAACAGTCAAAGCGTCGAAAATTAAAAATGGTCAAAACGTCGAAAGGCATGTCGTCGAAACGCAAAATCGGTCGTAACGTCGAATTAATTGGACAAATCGTGAAAGGAAACGGTCAACACATCGAAAAGTGGAAACGGTCATAGCGTCGAAACGCAAAATCGGTCATAACGTCGAATTAATTGGACAAATCGTGGAAGGAAACTGTCAAAGCGTCGAAAATTAAAAATGATCAAAACGTCGAAAGTTATAAATGGTCAAAACGTCGAAAGGCATATCGTGGAAATGCAAAATCGGTCATAACGTCGAATTAATTGGACAAATCATGGAAGGAAACGGTCAAAGCGTCGAAAAGTGGAAACGGTCAAAGTGTCGAAAGGCATATCGTCGAAAAAGGAAAACGCTCATAACGTCGAAAGAATCCGGGAAATCGTCGAAGGAAACGGTGAAAGCGTCGAAATGCAGAAACTGTTAAGAGCACGCGAGAGAGGGAAAAAATGACCACAGAAAGGGAGAAAGTACACCCTGAATAACCGAAGAAAAGTTTTACTCATATTAATTTATCTCTTTAAATGTTATATTGTTACGGAAATAAGCTATATAAAACAGTTAATGGCAATGTTATTTCTTCTATACTGTAGAGGTATTGTGTTTTAGGGGAATGTGATTAATGCTTAGTAAAAGTTTATAGATTCTTCTTTTTCGTGATTTTGTTGAATTGATTACTGAAAGTTTCTTTGAAAGGAAAATATAGATTATATTGTACCCTTTAGAGATTACATAGTACCAACATGATATAGTTCGACTAATAATCATGCTTAGTATAGGGTCTAGTAACTCTGTGGCTAAAGATTAACCAATATATGAAGAAGCACATGTGTCTATTACATAGTCTTATGAATAAATTTAATAGATGTGAAAGAGAAGTAAATTTCCAATATAAACATTTCCATTACATCAGCTCTCAAATAAATTTAATAAATATGAAAGAAATGATGATTTCAAAACAATAAAATTCATTACATAGTCCTAAAAATTAATTTAATCATATATAATAAAAATGAATGTCACGATGTTTGTCGCCACATAACGCCAAAATTACTTGTCACATGGCAATAATTTTTCGTACATGAGTAGATAATAATAAGAGTTCAGTTTGGAAAATTATCATATTTTTGTTAACCGGAAGTGACTATGTCGCGAAGGAATGAATAAAAACCAGAATTTCATTGTTAAAGCAATGTGATTAATACATTGTTTCCATGTTGAAGTTATATTAGTTTTTTTTAAAGTAAGTGTGCATTGTTGCTAATAAAAGTATTTAGATTTAATGTTTTAAATCATTGCAGCATAATTTGGCAGGAGTATTATTAGTTATTGTAATAGCAGTAGTACAAACCTCAGTAGCTCAGTCGGTAACGGTGTGTCACTACCCTGAAATCGGGAGGCTTGGAGCGGACCTGTTTTGTATAGGAATGATCCCACTTCAAAGTATGTGCACTAGATTCACGCCACGGCGAGTTTCGCGCCCAAAATAATTATATGTCCCCATATTAAGGTATTCACTGGTGAGACTGAGGAAAATAAGAGAGAACCCATTCGAGATAATCTCACTGATCTACTTAGGCAGGGTCTGATTTTAAAAAGAAGTCTCTGAAGTCCTTTGTAACGTCAACTTTGGCTTCGGTCGAATGCATAATAATGAGAGAATTGGTGGAGTAAGGAGAGTGGGAGGAAACGGGAAAACCCCGAGTAAACCCATGTACACGGTGTTTATTCACCACAAAGCGCACGTGGCACAAGCGGGATCGAACAAAAATCACAAGCACAAAAAGTAAGCGCTACCCCTAAGCTACCGCTATCCGTGCAGTCTGAATTGCTCCTCAACCTTCCCAGTGACTTGGCCGTCCGACACACCAACCCCCAGACCACTACAGACGCGCTAGCCAGTCCTTGTGGTCCAAGCGGTAATGTCGTGGATTTCGGATCAGCAATGGTTAGGCACGTGGGTTGGAACCCCATGGCCAACTCATCTGACAGGTTTCCCAGGGTTTACCCTCAGTGTCACTAGGCGAATGCTGGAATGAAGAAAGCGAATCTTAACAAAGGCCCTGACTAAACTAGAATACTTCTTTGTATTTCAATATCACAATGGTAAAGTGTTGTAGATCTTAGATAGCAATATTATTCTAGAGTTATAATGACAGTCCTGATATAATTATAACAATCTAAAAGGTAATGGTTTATTATGCACTTCTGTGAAGCGTGTTCATTTAAGTAATCGTTTAAAAACAAAAGATAATAAAAAAAACCCTGGGTTTTAAAGTGGACCCACCCCGAAATAAAAACACTGGTTTTATTGGGCTGGTCGTGTAATGTTACATATCTGATTAACTCTGGAATTTTCTAAAACAAAGAATTTCTTCTACGTTATTTCTGCGTCCGCATTGGAAATTCTATTTGTCTACTGAAGTACAGCTATGACATTTTCGTTACCACTCAAACCTAGTTGAAATTAGATTCTCTTGGTAGAATGCGGTATTAAGATAAACGGTATTACTATCATTCATTGCTTCAAGATTCATTGTTATCAATATTTTAATTCTTCTCTATTAAAAAAAGTGCTACTTTCACAAATATCTGTCGCACAATCACTTTAAGGGCTTGAGATGTTATAACTATAAGCTATAGCAGTTTCATCATTATCCCCTCGTATCCAAAATTGTACCGTGTAAAGCACTACAAAATATTGTATGATTTATCGCACGAAAAATTCCGTTCTACGGATTCTATACATTCTATCATACGAGAGATCGTATGAGAAATTGCATCGTCTAAAGAGGCCTTTACGTAATACGGCAGGTAAGTATTACTTCATTACTTAAGCTTAATTTATTCCTTCGATCTAAATGAGATAAATTCGTCTGCCCCATGCATCTTGATACTATGTACAACTATTCAAATTAATTCGTTTATGTAATGTCAGACTTTAATAGACCTTATTATTTAATACAATTATGTGTAACAGATTAATATACCAAGAGACTATGAAAAGTTGTTCAATGTCACAAGGTAAGATATTCATGTGTTCATTTATTCAACAGTTAATTTATTCCAGGGATTCTGCAGGATTTTCAGTTTGTTGGGTGTTAGTAGAGTTTTGCACGTTTTCGATCTATATCGACAGTAACAAATTTTAAGTTGGGGGTGTGTGCTCGACAATGTGGAGAGATGACAGCCCCCGTTAGGGGGTGTTGGCAGAATCATTGTTTCATTCATTCATTTGGATATTTAATCAACTTTAGTTTGTGTATCTTATGTATCATGATACTATGTGTCTTCAAAACATGCATGTTCATATGTAAGATAATCATTAATCATGTATTCATTCATACGTCGCTAGGGAGGCACGCAGGTTTGACTTCTGCCGCTGAATGACTTGACGGAGATTTTTAGTATTTCATCACTTTCACCAGACAAATGAGAGAAAGGTAACTACATAAAGTTCGTCGCGTCTTGTAACTCAATCTTCTTCCGATAAAAATAGTCACCGTGGAATGAAGATCAAGTCGCTTTTCTAGAATTATTCCTTCTAGAATTATTCCATCCTTCAAAGAATCAGGTTTAGCAAAACATGGCACAATGACTTGTAAAAGAATGACTGACGATTTAGTCTTAATACGAATAGTCAATTTGTCAAAATGTGCGCTCTCCTTCACATGTAATTCTTTTCTAAAATAAATCAGTATTTTAAATCCAAACCTGATAGACAAGTAATTTCTTACTAGTGTTATATTTATGTTTTTCGGTTATGCGAAATAAAAACATACTGCAAAGAGTACTTTATTATCAAACCCTCTGCTTATTTGTTCTCTCTACTGATTTAAATTCCGTTCATACTCGCTAAACCAAGCTAGTTGTAAGTATCTCAGAACCTTGCGGGCCGCGCCGTGTTGGCCCAATTCTTCATCCGCACTTTCGGCCAGATCTCGACCAGACGGAAAATCGGGACGCTCTGATCTTATAAGGCAGAAAGGTGGGTGACGATATAATGACTCACTTTTCCGGCGAAACGGTGTGGTTTTTGGTCGGACTCAAATCGTGCCCAAACGTTTGGATGTAGAATCGAACAGGGACGAACTAGCTTGAGATGGTGCCTAAATGGTGGGCTTTGACTAGGCCTATCTTGAGTACGAATGATGCACGATCTTTAGATATCTGTTTCCACCGAACAGAAAAACATGATTACCTGCATCTGAAACATTAATCAGACCATAGTTTCACCTGTGCTTGTGGTTATGTCCGTAGTCTGTCACAATACTTGTGCATTCCGACGAGCAAGTGGTGCTACTTGTTCCTTGGCATGGTAACCAATATTTTGGAACTATCAAGTAAATAAAATCACCTTTGGCCGGAAATTGACTATCAACTATAAGAGAAATTAACGCTCCCGCCAAAAACTACGGAAAAACCAAAAGTCAACATTTTGCTACCGAACTTAGACATCTTCCGGCTGAATTTAAATATTTCATTATAGATATAAACTTCGGCTTTGAAATAGCTTGCCAATGAAACATCAAAAGTTTTTTACTAACTTACTGCGATACCTCTCTTCTCTCCGACGAGGAGAGAGAAAACGAAGAGCAGCATCCAACTACATGCAGCTTTTTCCAAGTTAAACACGCGACTCTCTGTCCGCGATTTTCCTCCCAGCACCTTTTTTACGTTAAAAAAGGTGGAAAGAACAGAACTCGAAAGCCTATCTAGCCATCTGTTCTCCAATGAGAACCTTTAACACAAATTAAATTGGGCCAATCAGGCCTACTCTTGTTTAACCTAATTACCCTTCAAAAATACAGAATAAAATAAAATTAAAAAAGTACATTTACTTGATTTTTATATGTCTGCAAATGCTGATGTTCATAAACGGTGAACTTTTAATTAAAATCCAGTTTCATCAGTTCTTGTCCGTCAATTAATCATAAAAAGGCAATGAAGCGACACGGTCCGTTCATTAGAAGCTAAAACCTTACAAAATACAACACCACGGATATCCTCTGGCTTCGGGATACATTTTCCCCAGTGAGTAATAGGTTTTCTGTAGGAAGAGACTTCCTTGAATAGAGAGAAGTTACATTTACGTAACGGATGTACTCATCATCTTCGCAATCATACAATGCACGTAAACATTCAGTTGTCCTTACCTTAAAACTCTCCTTAGGAATAAGAAAACCTTGAATTTACCAAAATTGTGTTTAAATGAAATCCTGAATATGAGAGGAATTTCAGGCTTGCTCATTCCACTGACAATCCTAGATTTCAATAACTTTTAATCCTTATTTTCTAACAATTTTTTTATAATTTTTGTTTCTTAAAACCGTTTTGAAACGTCACTCGTTGTTCATCATCCAAAGACTAATGACAAAGCTGTTGAATACAGGTATGACCATCCCAATAGTAACCATATTACTCATACGCTGTACTATTTTTCTCGTCATAACCATCCAATTTCTATCTACCAAATATTACTTCCCCTCCATTAGCAACGGTTCAAATACTAACATTTTGATCAAGAGACTCCAAATACTTCATCCACTGTAATGACTTTTACTAAAATGATTACCGTATTGGAACCCCATTGGAGGAATGCCGGGGATGGTATACTCTGGTAGGTATAAAGACCTGAAACATTTCATTTTACAAACCGCAGTGGTACAGGACTCGAGAATACATTGAATATAATCTGTTTTTCTTCGATAAGATTCGAAAACTTAATCACAGCTTGTGTGAGAATGAATACATCGTTCTTGCAAAACTCAAGCATTTCTTTCTGCACGTTGAACGTCGAATCCATCACTTTAGCATACCACTCTCGAAGATCGTCCTCTTGTTTCTTGGATTTGGAATCTAGATAATGAAAATCGATGATAGGCAATGGTTCATAAAAATTCTCATTACTTTTGGTATTAAATAAAAACGGGGAGTCGCCCTTCTTAAGACTTTCTTCTAAGCATATGGTTTTCGGTAATTTTGATAACTTTTCCCCTAAAAACAAAACGATGTTCTTAAAAGAAATATCTGCGACAGATAATTATATAATGTTTTGTCCTTGTACAATATTAGGGGAATTGTGTTGTTTTTCGATAAGATTCCTTCTACTAGTAAAGTATGAAACGGGAACTATTGTGTGCCATTCCCAGTACTCTCTCAAACTTTGAACCTTGATTAAGGACGTGGATGATAAATGGTTGCATGTCGTAAAACACAAAGTCTCTATCAACTTCTGTATTACCATATACAAAACATTTATACTCCACTTCCTTTCCCTTCTATTTATGATAGCAGTGAGAAGCACAAATTAAGTTTGCACGAAGTTCACTTTCCCTCTTTTCATTATTTTCTAGTAGCTTTGTTTCTACATCGAAAACAACGTACAAGAAGTCTTTAATAGGCTACTTCTATATCTTCCTAACGAAACAGAAGTGTGTTCGTTCAACATTCGTCAGACATATATTACAAAAACATTCCCCACAAATGTGCATATTTTTTTTCTACAACGAGAATCAATTAAAACTCCACAATTTGGGCCAAGTTTTACGTAAAAACATACATTTTCTTTTTCACTATGGGTGCGATGGCAAGAAAGAGTAGAACATGTTCTCAAACAATTCTTACATTTAATATTACGCTCTTCATCATCATCCCTAATAATATGTCTCTCCTCAGACATTTCACATCGATACTCACGCCTGTGCTTAATAGGGTTAAGATAGGGGTAAAACAATCTTCACAATACCCTCTTTTATCAAGGAAGGATGATATACAATATATCACCACGTAGTGATGGTTTTCATAAAAAATAAATATCTTTTTGCTAGAAATAGCACTCTGACCTCGATACCATATAGTAAAATCCTTTGTCATCGAAGTACGTACATATACAACAATTAGGTACTCATCCCAAAAATTTGCTTGGAATTTATCCAACTATCTCAATACCTCCATCATTTTTCTTTTCAAGTCAATACCTGCATTTTCACGTAGCTCTTTACCTTTCCAAATCGAAAAGTTTTTAGTATTACGCATACAGTATGCATTATCCCTTGACTGTTTTGTCTGCGGTGCTCTAGTTCGAGCAAGACAGATTCCTTCCGCGAGGCAATCATACTCCTCATCGCCGGGGAAGGTTGGAACAGGAATGATATGTTTTTGTATTTACACCACCATGGGAAGATACTTTTTATCATTCGGTCGACCATGTCCACAACCACATATTGGATCCGTAATATGACATTTGATCGTAATTCTTTCAGCAAGGAGAAATACTTCGTTGGAATTCAAAATATTTTCCAAAGTGGACAGAATATGATCAAGTGTCATATACGGACGTTTTGTCCAAGTAATATAAAAGGATGGCCCGAGGGTGTCGTTCGAACTGATGAATGTCAAGTTGACTGATGAAATAAATAGAAGATATAAAGTGACGTGGAGTTCGTTTGGAAGTCTACACTTTATTTTCAAATGCAAAATACCAACGTGTCACAAGCGTAAAGCTTATAATCAGTGTCTTACATGAAATGATGTCCGAGTGTGAAACTTGGGCATTGAATGTGCAAACGACTCAAAGATTAAGAGTCCCACAGAGAGCAATTAAGAGATGCAAGCTTGAAATAACTAGGGACAGGGAAAAATGACTGGATTCTCGCACAAACGAAGGTAGAATATATATACAAGACAGCGAAAAAGATGAATTTTAGATGCGCCTGTCACATATCTAGACAAACAAGTGGAAGATGAACTGCAAGTGTAGTACATTAGATTGCTAGAGAAAATAACGACCGAGACGACGTCAAAATGCAAGATGGGAAGATGAAATCAAACGGTTATTAGTAGCCACTTGGATCAGGAAAGCAGCAGAACGTGGAAACGTGGAAAGAAAATGGGAGGCCTTCGTCCAGCATTACATAGTCAGTAATTACATAGAGAAAGAGCTTGTTGCCCTACAGTAACAGAAATAAAAGCATAATGAAAATACATAAAATAACGGAAAGGCATAACAAATATAGAAAATAAGTACCATATACATGACCGTGGTTATTATATGCGGATAAAGTATAATACAGTAACACAATGATGAGAAAAATAAGCAGGATAAAACAATAAAATAATACACTTGGTTAATAGCGAAGAGTTAAAAAATTCTAAAATTGTAATAATATTGAATGAATAAGTGAGTGAATGATGACTTAAGGTGCGAATTTTCAGTAGTTGTATTCTACGTCCCTGATTTCCCTTTTGAAAATATTTAGATATCCCTCTTCTTTCAGTTCAATGGGAAGTTGGTTCCAAATTTGGTCGTCAAATAAAAAAATGATTTCATGCCGTAATTATGTCTTATTACACTTCGGAATGTTGGAATTATTAGAACGCAATCTACTATAAAACTTATTGTCGGAAACAGGTATGAATTCACTTAGTTCTGTGGTGTGCCGAATAAATAACTTTGTGCACTTGCACCAAGTAAATGTATTTTCTTCTAGATTCAAAGGTGGGCAACAGCATTGATTTGTTAAATGTGGAGGTCTAGAGTGTGAGCGAAGCTTTCCGCAGCCCGAATAGCCCATTTCTGCATCATTTCAATATTTTTTATGTTGGTTTGTTTGATTAGGCACAGAACTTCACCATAGTGCTAAAGAATAGGCCTAACATACGAGGTATAGTTCTTAATTCTGTGAGTGACAGGTAGATAATTGCTTATGAACCGAATAGTCTTCATTTTTGGTCCAGCATTGAAGCATACCATTTAACATGGTGCGTAAGGGACCGTTTAGAATCAATGGCTATGCCTAGATATTTCAACGAATCACTTCTAGATATCTTATCATTTACTGTCTGAAATTCTCTGTCAATTATGCAGTTGTCCGTTGATAAGATTAATGCTTGTGTTTTTGCTGTGTTAACTCTCAGATTATTTGTATTATACCAGTTAAGCACTCTCGGAAAGTTAGTTTCAATAGTATGAGTTAATTGATCTAAAGATTTAGAGTGGCAAAATAAGAGACAATCATCAGCATACAAGTTAAACTCCATAATTTTCACAGATAGTACAGGATCATTAATGAATAAGTTCAATAGTTTAGGACCAAGGGGTGATCCCTGTAGTACTGCAATTTTAGTATGGGAACATTTGGATATAGTGCCTAGGTATTACCAAGCTTTGTGCTTATTACTCTATTATGTAAGTAACTCCGGAACCATGTACAGGATTTATTTATTAGGTAGATTGAACTAGCCATACAATTTGACCAGCAATGAATGAGGTTGTACAGTATCAAATGCTTTCCTGATATCTAAACAAATTAAATCAATGTAGTTGTTAACTTTAACGTCAAGTATGTTTCGCTACTTCGTAATTAATTCTAGTAGCAATAGTTCAGTGGAGCGGTTTCTGCGAAAGCCATACTGTTTCTTGGTTACTGGATTGTTACATTCTATGTGTTCTTCTAATTGATTCTATGTGTTCTATCAACCGCCTTCTCAAGCATTCTACTAAGAGCTGTTGTTATAGAAAAAGACCACAAGTTATTAGTATTAGTGTGGGATGTTCCTTTGTATGTGGGAGTGACCACCGCATGTTTTCAAGCGTCAGGAACTATGCCATTCTCAAGAGAATAAATTATGTCCGTTAGTGGTTCTGATATCCTCGATGCTTGAAGTCGTAATAGACGATTATTAATACCATCAACTCCACAACGTTTTTTGCCATCTAGGCCCGTGAATACTTTTAAAATAATGTTCGTGGAGACAGGGTTAAATTGAAATCGCAGTGTTCGAAGGGACTCATTATACATGATTGCTGAGTCATTGAAGGTGGTATCATTGTTGCACATCCGATTTCCCTTTAATTCATTGCATATGTTGGTCCTTCTATTATCAAAATAAGACTTAATAAAAACCACAATTTATTCCTGATCTGTTATGGTACATTATTAACTTCTATTGACTAATATCAATACTGTTTCACTTTCGCGCCCCGTGCGAAAGTGAAAGAGCCAAGTTGGCATACTACTGACCAGAATACATTTCGATTAAAATATGCGTCCTTTTTGCTTGCTTTATTTCTTTTGTCACACAGATTCTAATCTTTTTATATTGATTTCATAAGCATGTACTCGTGGTTTTATCAAGCTTAAATATTCTGTTTTTAAATGAAATAAATTTAAGTGAATAGTTGTTGATCCAAGGTTGTCTGCTCGGGCGTATTCAAAAAGTTTTTATTGGCGCAAAGATATCGAGAACATCATTAATCAAGCCTGTAAGATTGTCAACTTTTATTTAAAGTCTGATATGTTATTTGATTTGTAGAAAGGAAGATACGAACATTATTCAACAAATATTTCTTCACTAAAATGCTTATTTGTGCGCGTTGTTACGAGAACTCGTGGAGCTTTCTTTGGTGTTGCATGCAGTGTAATATATGTGTAAAACTGATCACTCAAGTCATGCATAACAGTGATTGTTTTTGTGTGCAAAGTGTCACTGTTCGTATATATGTGGTCAATTAAAATTTCTGTAGTATTAGTTACTCTAGTGGGCATTGTAAGTAGTTGCTTCTAACCCAAGGACTCCATGAGGTCAAAAAATTCTCTTTAGTAGGGGGGAGGTAAGAAACCCATGGTTAACGTCTCCAACTAAAATTGAGCAGTAGTTACTCGGAAGCGATTGAAGTATTGATCTAAATGATTTATAAAATTCGGCCGTAGACTTAGTAGGTCTTAAGCAATAAATAAATAAATAAATAATAATTATAAATATAGACTTTGTATTATTACTAGTACGCATATTTACACACAATCCTTCAATATCGATACACTAACTAAATATTAGGTTGCAAATTAAATTATTCTTAGTATAGAGAATGACTCCGTCTCTCCTCTTAGAGAAATTACGGTGTAATCTGAACATCTTGAAACTATTTAATTTTACATGCTCGTCCGGAATTAAAGAATCAGTGCATTGAACTAAGGTTGAAATAGCAATCTCATAAATCTTATGGCGTCAACTAGGAATGTTCAAGTGCCCTAGAGATATACCATTAGCCTGTCCACTAGCTTTACGTCTTCCAAACAAAGGTATAAATTTTGTAGAAATATTCAATTTGTGTCACAGATGCTGACTGGTTGGTACTTGATCTCAGAAGCCGTGTATATATATCAGCAGCCCCGCTGTGAGCTTGAGAAGTTGTAGTTGTTGGAGGAGCATCCGAGGGGGAAGAGAAAAGCATGCGGGAGGAAGATAGAACTCTTACTGTTAGTTTGTCTTTCTTTTCACCCACCACTCAGAGAGCAGTGAATAGGAAATGGCTGAATATTATATATATATCATATTCAGCCGTTTTCTATCCACTGCTCGATGAAGGCTTAGTCCTTTTTTTCCACATATCTCGGTCTGCTGTTATCCTCATCCATGTAGCTCCTGAAAAAGGCTTGATTTCATCTACCCATCTTGTATTTGGGTCCTTTTTTCTCTCTAGGAATCCAACGTAGTACATTAGTCGTCCACCTTCCATCCGTTCGTCTAGCTATGTGGTAGTCATTTCCACTTCATCTTCTTCGCAGTCTTGATTACATCCTCTACCTTTGTTTGTGCGCTAATCCATTCACTTGTCTTCGTGTCTCTTCTGGTTATTCCTAGCATGGATCTCTCCATTGTGTGACTCTCAATCTGAGTCTTTTGCGCATTCGATGTCCAAGTTTCACAGCCGTACATCATCACAGGTAAGACACATTGATTATAAACTTTACGCTTCAGACACACTAACAGTTTGCTTTTAAAAATAAAGTTTAGTCTTCCAAACGAATTCCACGCCATTTTACATCTTCTATTTATTTCATCAGTCAACTTGGCATTCGATGTTTTTAGCTGGCCTAGGTAAACATACTCATCAACTAGTAGATATGAATCATTAAGTGGGAGTTACCGTGAATGTAAAAGTTTGGCCACCACTGCAGATTCATTCTTTGGGTCATATACACTAACAATAGAGGGGGGGCCAAAGTGACGTTCCATTAGATCGAGAGTTATGATGTCATCAACATGGCCGCCCGTAGAATTTCTAATAGAATTTTTAAACGCTTATAATTTCCCACAGAATAGAGATAAAACCGCCGTATTTGTTCCAAAGTAAAGTAAATTAACTGCAAATTATACACAATTAGTTGTAATATCTGTATATGGTACCATGTTTGAGATATATTGAAGCAAACTTGAAAAAAGTATTTTTTGACGCTCATTTTTAATTTTAAATCTGAATAACTCCATAATTATCAAGAATTCTAAAAATATTGTAGTAACAAAACATGTAGATCTTATTATGATCTATAAAACGGTATCAATATATTTTCTGTATCATTTCATATAAGGTAGTTATATGATTTTATATGAGATATGGTGTGGCGGCTTCGTAACTGTAATTTATAGGTATGTTATACTTATATCATTAAATAAGAGTTAAAGATGCTCCACCACTGCAGATTTAGTCTTTAGGACACCTAGTTAATAATATGTGGTGGGAGAAGTGACATTCTAATAGACCGAAACTTATGACGTCATCAATATGGCCGCCCGTAAATATTCTAAAAAAATATTCAAAACCGTATAACTTCCCACAGAAAGAAGATAGAATCGTATTCTTTGCACCAATGTAAAGCAAGTTAATTGCATATTATACAAAATGAATTTGTAATGGTCCAGAATCCCTTTTATATACTGTTATCTATAAATTTTGGATACCATTTTCGGAGTTACAAATTATATAAGAAATGCGAGTGTTGACAAAATTTTATTTTTACAGAATGAAGTTTCATAATATTTCAGTTAGCAATACTGTTTTGCATTGTAATCATTTGTATCTAAAATCCCTGACATACTAATTATGGAAACATTATTTTTCATTTTGGGGTGAAACTAAGTTTAATTTTACTTTCCCGTTACAACGTTAGCAAACTACTATAATAGTAAGTAATAACTGTTACATTTTATAAGATAAGACCAATCATTTATGTTTACATGAACACTTGCAAAGTGCAGTACAATGTAATAATTTCTTCGTGCAGCGGCATGATTTTGAACACTTCTTCTTGTATCCACACTTGACCATCTTCTGACAGGTACTAGCAGCAATGGGAATGTTGATTCATAATGGTAGGAGTCTATTTGCTTCTTTCTTCCACCCATATTTGCAAGGATCTAGCAGTGTAATTTTGGCAATGTTTGCAGAAGCCCAAATACTTGCTTGGTAAATAGAACGCCTGCAATGATACAGAAGAGCATTCTGTGTAGGAGGCAATTTTTCTGGATTTTTGGTTTTGTGGCAGAATATTGTTTTCCTTAAACCACTGATGGTGTCTTCTTCCTGAATTCCATATAGATTAATAAAAAAACAGTTCAATAGATTTGAATTCGGGTGCGTCAAAATCCAAAAGAGTGAAAGGATTATCCATTATGTTTACCCATGCTTCAGTTAGTGACTCAGGGCTCCTCTTCCATGCTTTAAATTCCATACTTTTCGACTTTCTTCTTATTGAAGAAGTTGAGTCACAACCAGTGAGAGCATACCATAGTGGCAGAGCACGACTTCTAAGTGGTCCGAGGGCTGCTGTGATCTTCTCTACGTCAATTATTCTTTTCTTATTTCCTGTTCCGAAATGTATCAACAGTTGACAGTCTTCTGCATTTCTAAGAAGCTGTTAAAATGATAAACTAAAATCACAACAACATCGGAATCCACGATTCGTACTAGTATTGTCCTTGCTCCTTCTCTCAATGAGTGCAGTACATGTAACACAATCCTGGTGTCAGCTTCTTCATGGTTGCATCTTTCTGTCATGTTATTTCCAGGCCCAACATGGCAAACTGTATCGTCTGCAGTTACGTAGAAATCACTTTGTACATCTTTAAGGTTTGAAACAGATTCGTCACTTAGATATTTAAATAATTCCTGTTTGTTTTGTGAGTGACGCAAAAACATTGACCAATCTTTGGGTATCCTCACGGTCTACCTTCTGTCTCATTCCATCTTCGCGTGTCTCGGTTTTTTTATTTTTTTTATTTTATGGAAGTTTCGAAGTAAGTGTTCCAGACAACATGTAATGCCAATGTTTTCCTCATTTCAATTTTAATTTGCCTCAAGAAAAACATATAAAAGTAGTCTTCAAATGTTATTAAACCGACCGTATGAGTCAGAAAATGAATTAAGGCTCCACCATACCAAATAATAGCATGATAATTTCAAGGCTCGGCTGAATTGACATGTTGATTCATTGGCCTGAACCTCATTCCGGAGGCACACAAGAACGTCAGATTTCTTGAAACGGTACATCTTGTCAATGTTACTTGCAATTGAAGGAGGGTATTCTTGAAATTCATGAGCAAAGAATTCGTCCATATTACCTTTTCTTGATTGTGTAGCTATGCACATTTGGCTCAAAAGAGAAACATTTCCTCTTAATATTCTCACTTGCTTTTCTTGTACCCGCTTACGCTTTCGTATTTTGAACAGCAAAAAAATATTTTTCTGTATTTGGGTGTCAAATGGTTTACTTTTTTCTAATGAGGATGTCATTCACGAAACTGTCATATTGTTGTTTACCTTTATCCAAAAGGATTGACACTGGTTCTTTGTCTTCGCTAACGTCTCCTTGAAGATTCACTAGTTTATTACCGAACTCGAGAAATGGATTTCCATTCTTCCGAATCGCTTCAATCATTTTCTTCACATCACATAGAAAATCTTGTTCTTTTGCCATTTCATCATGATGAAAGCAGTCACACTCATTATATTCATTGTCTTCATACCCAGAAGAAATTTTAAAGTCCTCAAGTCGCTTATTTACTTCAGAAGTAAACGTAGACCAGTTTAGAAGAACAACTGGATCTTGAGTTAAGCCAATTACTCCCCTGTTCCCTTTAGTATCTTGTTTAGCTTTCATGTCCTTGATCGATCGCAGTGGAAGAGAAATGTTTCTTGACATTGAATCTTCCAATCTTGAACTCATTAAGAACTGATTTTGGTAATCGTTTCATGTCATTAACATGGATAGGAACCCATCTGGCATAGTGGTAGTGGTCACATGCAAAAAAGAGACCTCCGAGATGTTCCAAGGCTGCAACATAAAGTTCAAAATTTACCTCTCTACGAGCACGTACAAAGATCAGCAACAGAGTCTCTAATTCCATAACAAGACTCCAATACGCTAACGTAGGGTACATACTGTTGCTCTTAACCCAAGTATTAAATTCAGTTTCCGGTGATACTTCTTCGTAAGCTTCGTTGAAGTGCTATTTATGTTATCTGATGTACGTATCTAGCCTTTGTGACATGTACGGCTTTTAGAATACCATCTGCGATTCCTTGAGAGGCTAAACCAGCTTCGACAAAAGCTTCAATCCATCCTGATCTCTGCAAGATATCTCCAATCGCCTTTGCACTATGTGTTTCTGTATGAAAGCCTCCAAGCATGATCACAGTATCTTTCAGAGAATCATAGCTCCACTGAAGTCTCTTCATTATACCATAAATTGGCTGATCCCCAGATATCACGGGTATCTGGTCTGGATTTAAATGATGTATGCCTTTCTTAACCAACTCCTTTGCGTGAAGAATCATTCGTGAATCATTAAACGATTCTTTAAATAAAGGGAACAATTCACCAATGTTTGGCTGCACCTTCGTTACTAATTTCTTATGATAGGCTGACCAAGAAACTCCAGCACTTAATTGTTCCACTTTTGTATAGTTATCAAGTTGTGAGATAACATACTTAGCCCATTCTTTCTCTTTTTGTATCTCCTGAGAAAGAGTGCTACATTTGTTTCCATTGTTTCTTTCTTTAACATAGCTGGAGCAGACTTCAAACATCCTTCAGCTAGTTGAGGCAAGGATGTAAATTCATCTGAAAGCTTTTGATTCTTTGGACCACGAGCCATGAGAGGAAAAAGTCTCTTAACGCCGTCATTCTCATCGTACCTTGCTTAAAAAAGTGATATTGCACTTCCATGAAAAGAATCTTTCGAAGTTCTAGAGGATGGATTATGGTATTATGTTATCAACAGCTGCAACAGTAAAGAGACCATAACGCACTTCTGTGGGGCATTCCACACCCTCAGTGTTGAACTGTTGTAGCACAGAATCACCCATTTTTCGCTGCAGATACTTTACTCTATTGTAGTTCACTGAAAGTCCCAGGCGATGTAATTCATTTACCAGATAAGAACTTTTGAACTTTGAGTGAATGAGAAGGCAAACTTTTTACCGCCCATTCTCTTTTTCTGACCGACGTGGTGTGGCGTTGCCAGATCATAAACGTAGTTCGTTAACGTTGTAGCGCAAAAGTAAACTAAACTTAGTTTCCTCTGAAATGAAAAATAATATTTCCATTCATTTTCTATAATTTGCAATTAACTTGCTTTACATTGGTGCAAAGAATACGATTCTATCTTCTTCATGTGGGAAGTTATACGGTTTTGAATATTATTTTTATAATATTTACGGGCGGCCATATTGATGACGCCATAAGTTTCGGTCTATTAGAATGTCACTTCTCCCACCACATATTATTAACTAGGTGTCCTAAAGACTAAATCTGCAGTGGTGGAGCATCTTTAACTCTTATTTAATGATATAAGTATAACATACCTATAAATTATAGCTACGAAGCCGCCACACCATATCTCATATAAAATCATATAACTACCTTATATGAAATGATACAGAAAATATATTGATACCGTTTTATAGATCATAATAAGATCTACATTTTTTGTTACTACAATATTTTTAGAATTCTTGATAATTACGGAGTTATTCAGATTTAAAATTTAAAATGAGCGTCAAAAAATACTTTTTTCAAGTTTGCTTCAACATATCTCAAACATGGTACCATATACAGATATTACAACTAATTGTGTATAATTTGCAGTTAATTTACTTTACTTTGGAACAAACACGGCGGTTTTATCTCTATTCTGTGGGAAATTATAAGCGTTTAAAAATTCTATTAGAAATTCTACGGGCGGCCATGTTGATGACGTCATAACTCTCGATCTAATGGAACGTCAGTTTGGCCCCCCCTCTATTGTTATTGTATATGACCCAAAGAATGAATCTGCAGTGGTGGCCAAACTTTTACATTCACGGTAACTCCCAACTCAATTTAACATAGGGATTCATACCTACTAATGCCTATTGTCTCTCCGCTAATCTTTATTTCCTTTTTTGCAGCATGTTGATTGTATATGACCTTTGGTTTACTTAAATTCATTTTAAGGCCTATTTTCGAACTCTCATTATTCAGTTCTTCCATTCTGGTTTATAGCTCTTCCGCATTTAAAGCAAATGGACTATATAATCAGCGAACCGTAGGTGATGAAGATATTCACCATTAATTTTAATTCCAACTTTATCCCAGTTTAAATTAAGGAACACTCTCTCCAGGACCGCGCAAACCAGTTTTGGAGAAATTGAATCTCCTTGCCTTACCCCCTTTTCAACTTTAAATTTTTCACTTTCTTGATGTAGTCTAATGAGAGATGTGGCAATCGAATAAATGTTTGGCAGTAGCTTGATGTACGCATTTTCGATGCCTTGATGTTCAAGTGATGTGGTCCATTATGCTAAAAGTACGACGAAATCCGGCTTGTTCCCTTCCCTGGTTAAAATCCAAGTCCCGTTCAATACGATTCAAAATAACTTTGGTGAACATTTTGTATAGAACTGACAGTAAACTAATTGGTCTGTAGTTTTCGATGCGTTCTTTGTCCCATTTCTTGTACAACAAAATTATAATAGGATTATTCCAACTTCTGGGTATTTCTCTCTTCCTCAGGCACATTGAGAACAATTTCGCAAGTTCCTCTTTCATCTTTTCATCTCCCCATTTAAACATCTCTGCTGTGAGTCCATCTTCTCCTGGCGACTTTCGGTTCTTCATCCCTCGAATTACTTTATCCACTTCTTCTTTCATTACATCTGGGACATCTATCTACATAATTTTCTTCTGAGTCTTCATTTCCTAGCTCTTCTTCGGAGTAGTACAATTCTCTGTAGAAATTTTCAAATATTTTTATAATTTCTTCCTTATTTCGTGTTACGATCCCGTCTGGTCTCTTAACTGCAATTATTTGCTTTTCCCCATCATGAGCTGCTGTGTGGTTTTCTTCAGGCTCTTGTTCTTCTCGATTGTATTTCTAACAAGATTTTCGTTATATTTTCGTACATCCTCTCTTATTTTCTTCCTTACGGTTTTATTTAGTTCTATGTATTCAAACCTTTTTATGTAATTTCCTCTTTCATTTCCCTTCTTTTCTTCATCAAGAGTTCAGTTTCTTCTGAGATTTTGCTCCCTCTTTTCTTTCTGGTGCCTGCTATTTTGCTTGGCTGTCTCTCTTATTATCTCAGTCAGTATCTTATTTCTGCTATTGATGTGTTCTTCATCCTCTAACTATTCCAAAGTGCTAAATCTGTTGCTCAGTATTTTCTCGAATATCTCTCTGTTTTTCCCTAGATTTTCCAGATCTAAAAGTGGCGGTTTTCCTCTGATAAGCTTCTTTCTCTCAAGTCTAGTATTTAGTTTCAGCTTATATCTCACCATCCTATGATCACTCGAGATTTTGAAACTGTTCAGAACAGACACGTCTTGCATAATTGCCCTGTTATTCGATAGAACGTAGTCTATTTCGTTTTTGGTTAAATTTGGGCCTTTCCATGTCCACTTCCTCTGGAGCGGTTTCTTGAAAAATGTATTGGAAATGAATAGTCTGTTTGCTTCTGAGAATTCCACTAACTTCTCTCCTGTCTTGTTTCTTTTGCCAAATCCAAATTTTCCCACTTTCGTGTCACTGCTCTGCTTGGCTCCTACTTTCGCATTGAAGTCTCCCATTACAATTTTGTAATGTGATTTGCTACTATCCAAAAATTTCTGTATCTCCTCGTATAGGTCTTCGATTTCCTCCACCGGATGTGAGGTTGTTGGAGCATACACTTGTATAATTTGTTGTTTATCTTTATTACTACCCGTGCGATTCTATCTGAAATACCTTCAATTTCTGTGATCCGTGACTTCGGGTCTTTATTAATTATAAATCCAACACCGATATATAATAAAATCTCAAATATCCGGACTAATGTGGCGGAAGGACAGGCCGGATAACAAAAAGGGCGGATAGGCCGAAGTTCAATAAATACTCACCTATTGCATCACCCAAACAATTAAAAACACAATTTTATATATAAAACCCAGCTCTTATTATTTTTTTCTGGCCTCTTAGTACAGAACAGTACATTATAAATATTTCTTATGTACTGTACCATGCCTTTTAATAATTTATTACAGAAAACGGAAGTGCAAAAGTGAAATGTACAGTATTGTACACATTACAAAAGAAATTGTATGATGTCAATTCAAAAAATCAAGTACGCAGTGCATTATTGTGTACAGTACTGTAGTAAATAAGTAAATTACAGCATGTCTTATTTTATTAAAAATAAATATACTTTTAAATCTAGGCCGGATAGTAGGCAGCCGGACAGATAAGGCCTCTCCCCAGAGGGAGGAGATGGTCAGAGTCTCCCACGCTGACCAGACAGGTTGGGAGAGGAGACCCGAAGCTCTCACTGTGCTCGCCACTATATTTTACTCATAGCAGCTCCCCAATTGCATCATGATACTGAGCGGGCACCGTTCCAGACCCGCAAGCCTTCAAAAATATCATTGGCAGCGCCGGAAATCGAACCCTGGACCCCTCAATCCGTACTCACCAACGCTAACCGCTAGATTAGCGGGACGTTCATATATGTACTACGATATCTATATCTAGAACTATATACTGTTGTACTATAGAAAATTAGGTTTTGAAATATTGAGATTATTTATGAAACATTGCATACATTGAAAGTAACACAACATTTCCTATCGTTTAAGCTCATAAATATCGACTAAAGTTAACGTCAAAGGCAATAGAAAATAACTTATGTAGCTTGACAGAAAATATCCTGAAGCATCTTTTGTCTAAATATCAGGAGATTTTTAAGTCTTTGTATCAATACTTGTTGCCAACGCCTGTAGAATGAATCTCAGTTTAATTTAGCGTAGACGTTAATAAAGTACTAAGTCCATGCTAATATTAATCAATTCATCAAGAATTGAAAATATATGTATATTTAGTGATTTTAGGTTTTTGGTTCTGTAATGCAGATTTGAGGGTGAGAATATTGAAGACTTGCAGAAAAAAGACACTCGTTTTTCAAATTACAAATGTAATGTATTTCTTTAAACTATTTATATTACGGTTAGTTATGTTAAATTTAATTGAATATCAAAATAGTAGAAGTAACATACTACTTTCAAAACTGATTAAAGTTAAAATAAATTATCTTACCCAAATATCGTTACAACAAAGATGGAGGTTACTTCAAACTAAAAGAAATAATCGTATGTAAGTTTGATTGAAGATTTTTGGAAACCAGGTGAACATGCTATTGTAGCAAGTTGGCTATATCTATGTTCTATAGAGTATAAAAGGTGTAGAACTTCATTAAAACATATTCAAAATCTGAATGCTTACCTGCAGAATTCGTATTTGTAACATTGTAGCGAAGCTAATTATTATCTTGGAAAGTTTTTTTCTTTGTCCAGAGTGGATAGTCTATATTTATGTATCTTTGGACATTATATTAGATAAAGTATAATGGTAACTCTACAGCTTGTGGAGTTAAGAAAACGAAACAAAGGGACAGCATTCGGCTACGAATTAATATGCTGCATAGAGGATGACTAAAGGACATGCAAAGAAAACTGTGCATAAATGCAATAGTCTTATATAGATGCAATAGTATTATATAAACGAATGAGCCAGCAAAAAATTGAGGTTGTTATGAGACAGCAGAGTGAAACATGTTTATGTACAGAGTAAATAAATGGAGAAAGCAGTTTCAGATGCTCTTATCGAACACTGAGAAACAATATTTATTGTTTGATTTGTTTATTGTTTATATAAGAGTATCGACTTCTTACTAGGTCTGATCCGG
The DNA here is from genome assembly GCA_022664845.1 of Lepisma saccharinum. Classification (NCBI taxonomy): domain Eukaryota; kingdom Metazoa; phylum Arthropoda; class Insecta; order Zygentoma; family Lepismatidae; genus Lepisma; species Lepisma saccharinum. The sequence goes on along the minus strand of JAGDQP010001312.1, from coordinate 42,735 downwards.
TGACCCGATTTAGACCCAGTAACACAGAGGACAAAATAGAGTTTTTAAATATTTCCTTCCGTTTGAACAGTATCTTTTAGGGGTGCCCAGGACCGGATATGTAACCCCAAGAACACGGAAAATACGACGCCGAAATTCCCATTTGATTATGTTTCCCAGACTGGGTAAATCCGGACATTCGGGTCAAGTTTAGGACCGGGTCACCTATGTTCAGGTCAGATCGGGTAACCGGGTCAACAAAAGGTATCCGGGTTCAGCTCTGACCATCGGTTCCACGCTTGTTGTATGATTTAACTCTGTGTTTACGTAACAAATAACACTCGTTCGACACACATATCTGATTCAGACTCTGGTATACGCAATCAAATTAGCGAATCATACCTAACGATGGTAATGTTTAGAATACTTCTGGTATCAGCGAACTATAGAAAGACCTTATTGTCTAAATAAATACCGTATTCACAATTATATAATGAACTACAACCTGTGTACTACAACTTCTGTGAACTACAATTTCTGTATTAATAGATATATATTTATCGGATATTAATTTCTTCGCTTACTGTTAGTTTGAATTGAAGATAAAATTTAGATTAAGTTAGTATTTTTTAAAAAATTAAAGTAGTTGCACATTTTCTCCTTGTTTGTAAAATACTTGTCATATTAGAACACTGGTGCAAGATAAAGGCTGTTCTTGTTACTGTGAGGGTTTATGAGACATTAGATTAAATATACATATTTCTATTTCTTCTGATCACAAAAATTATGAAAGCATTTTTTAATCCATGCCAACATTCAATCTTACTTACATAACTTATTTAATTTAGATATATTTGATAATATATGTTTCCCCAAAGTGTTACCATCACATCAAGCAGAGACTAGGTCGCTAAGAGAATATTTTAGGCAAATAGAGAAATAAAAGATTGTAGAAACGTTTTAATCAATTTTGATTTTGTTGATGTTATCGACGCAGATGAAATATTCTTTACACTCATAAATCAGAACATACCGACCTTTTCTTTCACGGCTGTACGTCTTTGGTTACTCTTAATATGCGTTACACATATCGCCTTTAATTTAATGAAATATTATTAGAAGGGAGAATGTAAAAGGTTGATTTTGTAAATTATATGAAACGCCTACCATTTCTTTTCAAAATCAAACAATGTATTAAGAGTTTTGAGTACAGAAACCAAAGTATCGTCTTTAATTTTGTAAAACTCAGAAGCTCCATTAATACTATGTAGATGTGTTATGTGCACGTTAAGATGATTGATTTATTGAAATAAGATTTAAATAGGCATGAAAGCACCATGACAAAATAGGCCTCTCCATAATGAAATAATATTTCTGTAAGATTGGAAAATGTCTTTTCACAAGTTTAACTTCTTGAATATCACCAGATAAATATACTAGGAAACGTTCTCCTCAGATAAATCTGTTTGATATTGAGACACTGAAGTGTAGGGCTCTTCGCGAAATCGTGAATATTTATTTTCGTTCGAGTTGATGTCAACTTCATTATTTGGGTCGTCAAGTAGAATTTGTGCTTGAGAACTTACTCCATCTGATGGAATACCAATTGCTTCATTATTTCGAGAAGTTTCCTCAATATACCCTTTATTACGGTGTATATGGGAAAGGTGTGATGTTTTAGAAGCTGTTTCTCTCGATGGCGATTTTTGCTGAAAGTCATTAGATGAACGCGACGGCAAATGATGTGGTGGTATGAAGTTTGAAGGATAGGCTTTAACATCAGTCTCTGCTCCAATATATGATTTAGCTGGAGCTCGTGATTCAACTTTGACTTGAAGATCAATATCCTTCTGCGAAGGTGTTTCCATCGAAGAGAAAGTTTCTAATGATTCGGGAAGACGTCGCACAGGATTCTTTCTACTCCAAGGTTTCTGTTCTAAAACCGAGGAAAGTGTCTGTTCATTATTGACATTTGAAGTTGAAGACGAATCAATTTTTTTTTCTGGACCCAAGTGTTTTCTCTGTTGAGAGCTAGTATTTTCAAAAACAGTGTCCTTTGGCATTCTATATATTTTAGATTCTCTTGGAGTAGCAGATGACAATGGTGAAATACCTGCATTTTGTTGATGTTCATGAGCAACTAGTGTATTAGCAATAACTCTCACTTTAGGTCGTTTCTTCGGAAGTCTTGACTTAATGGGATTTTCTCTTTCATTTAGAACGGGATAATTTATATAAAAATTTCGGCCATTGCCTCCTCTTTTATTTGGAAATTGAGATGGTTGATCTAGTCCTGAATAGTAGTATAAATTAGGTGTAACTATCTGTGGTCGTTGTGCATTAGGGTAAAACATATTTAAAAGATTTGGTCGCGATACAGACACATCCATTTGTGCTTCTACTTTTGATCTACCTTTTGCGGCCGAAGTCAAATCGACTTTAACTCTGGGTTCTCTCTTCAACATCGTCCTACTTGGGTATCGGCTTTCTGAAGCCTCGTCGTACAAAATGTTTTCATTTGTTTCAGGCAGCTCGTTGGAAAACTGTGGAGTATATGAAGCGTAAAGTGACCCTGGTTTTCTTGCTAGTAGTACCGGCATCAGTAAAGGCAAAGCTTGTATTTGAGTACCTTCGTGTATTCGTGATGTTTGAAATTCAGGTGGTAGAAGGGGATATACTGGACCATAATTTGATGCACCAAAACCTTTAGTAGCTTCTGGGACAAAATATATGTTACTTTCATCATTAATTAAGCGATTCGGCTCTTGTAATAATGAGTCGGAATATTCTTCGTTTATAAGTATAGGGTCTTCTCTATTATAGAGTTGTTGATAATGTAGACCTTCATCTTCTTTCATATCCAGAGGAGAAAATTTAGGCAAAATTTGAAGGTATGGTCTTAATAATGAGGGCCTTTTAGGGAGAGGTTTTAAATGCGGATAAATTGTATGTAGTTCATTTGTAGATTTGAGTTCTGAAAGACTTTTACTTGGGTATGAAGGAAAATAACCTACCATTTCCTCATTTTGGTTTTGAAAATACATAGATGGTGAGACAAGTGAATCTTCTGGAACATGTTCTCCATGTATAAAGTTTTCATGTGGGACTGCGTCTGAAGCCAAATTATATAACAGTTTGTTAGATGATCGTACGAAGTTCTTTGGAGAAATTGGACTTAAAACATATTCTCCTTCACCTGTAGAAGGCATGGTTGCCTTCGATTGGAATGTATCTGGGATTATCAAAAATGGAATGTCTTGAATTTCCTTTGACACATTGGGATCTTCTTTAGCAAAATTGCGCTTGTTTTGTATGTTAGTTTTACGTTGTGATATAGTAGAAGAAGGTTCATGATTTTTTATAATAGTTGATAATATTTTCCTAAAATTTGCGTTGTCAATAACTTGCTTAAGAAGTAAATTGTAAGTATCATAATCTTCACCTGAAAATATAAATCTATTTTTCTTGTTCAAAGTTCGAACATGTGATTTATCATGTGCTAGCCATTGTTTCTCTATATTGTTTGGGTAAAGCTCGTACTCCTTGGCAAGTTGAGTTTCGATGTCGATACCTCTTGCAAGATCCTCTGAATCATAAGGATCTGTAACTCCAACCAGCTGTGAACATGATTTAATGTTCTCATAATTATCTGGAATATGTACTTTAGTTCCAGGTACGCTGATTCCAGTCAATGGATCTGCACACCAACAGTGGAACGAAGAACACTGTATCTCCAAGAAGTTTCCAAGATCGTCGCAAGGTGTTTCCGTTGCAGAAAATACTTGTATTGCACTTCCAATGTGTGGGTATTTGATTGCTGAAGCACATACTGCAATGAAAAAAATATGAAAGTAATACTACTGAATACTTTGAGATAAATCTAGTACAGTCTTTACATCTAGTACAGTCTCTAAAATAGTAGATGACCATTTCTAAAAAAAATAGATAGCTGTATGTAAGTTAATATTTACAGAAAACAGCTATTTTATCTCATAAAAAGCATGAACCCTTGACATCTTTACATTATAATCAATACTAGTAAAGGGCATAAAGACAAATGCTTTCAGCACAAAGACTTACACAAATACATATGGGTATCTCCGGATGGCAAACGCTCAGATCGATCACGTATTAGTACGTATATGAAGACACACCAACATAATGGACGTTAGGACTTACACAAGAGCGGAATGTGACACCGACCATCCATTAGTGATCACAAACGTGAGGGTAAAGTTGTGCATCGCGAAAAGAGAAAGCAGAGGACCAAAATAACTCAAATTCGAAGTTAAACGATAAGATAATCTAAATGTAAAAGCAGACTACCAATTCGAAATCTCAAATAGTTTCGAAATCTTAGCCGACTCTAGTATTAATAAAGATGACATTAATAATGAAATTGATGTGAGCAAGTTGTGGAAGGCAATTCGCGATAATCCGGCAGTGTTTTTTTTTTCTTGGCCTGAACCCAAAATTTTTGTATAAAGTTTTTTATTGTTGATAAATTTTAAGTAGGGACTATTTGAGACGAAAATGGATGATGACACCTTGTTACCCTTGGGCAACTCTCACAATTCAAGATGGAGTCCGCCGATACCGTCACTGTTCGATGCGTTGTTGTGCCATATGACTGAATAATGTCATATAACACACCAACATTTTGGTATTAAGTATTTTTGTCACTAGTAACTTTGAACTAGAATCAATTTAAGATGAAAATGGCTGATGACACCTTGTTACCCTTGGGCTACTCCCACAATTCAATATGGAGTCCGCCAATAATGTCAGTGTTCAATACATTGTTCCAAACTACTGAATAATGTCATATAACACATCCGAACTTTAATATTAAGTTTTTTTATCGTTAGTAGCTTTGAAGTAGACTCTGCTTAAGAAGAAAATGGCTGATTACATTTTGTCACCCTTGGGCACACATACAATTCAAGATAGAGTTCACCAATAACGTCACTGTTCAACACATTATGACATATGACTGGATAATACCATATAACACATCCGAACTTTGGTATTAAGTATTTTTATCACTAGTAACTTTGAAGTAGAGTCTATTTAAGATAAAAATGGCTGATTACATTTTGCCACACTTGGGTAACTACTACAATTCAAGATGGAGTCCGTCAATAAGGTTACTATTCAACACATTGTGACTTATGACTGAATAATGTCGTAAAACACACCCAAATGTCGGTAATGCGCGTATTTTTATCGCTAGTGACTTTGAAGTACAACCTATTTAAGATAAAAATGGCTGATGGTGTTTTGTGTCCCTTGAACAACTCATACAATTCAAGATGGAACCTGCCAATGATGTCAATGTTCAATAGTACAGCAGATTTGAAAGAATAGTGCCTTTAATGATAGACGCATGAGACTTCCAGCATGGATAGTGCACATTATTTTAATATATAAGGCCATCTTAGATTTTCCTTGAACCGGTCGCCATTTTGACAAAATGGCGCTAAAACGTTTTTTTTTACATTTAACTCATAAACCCGTACCGAAAGTTTGCAAGAGTACAAAATTAAAGATCATATTTTTTTCTTTCTGAGTCGTTATTACCATTTTCCCCGTAAAACGAACGGTTACAAAGTTATCACCGGTTTTAAAGTTTTAAATTTCAACCCTTAAGGATGATGTAAAGCTTAGGCGGTCAGAGGCAGTCAGAGGTGACCAATTTGAACATGCTGTAGTTCTTGTTTTGGCCACTAGATGTTTATAAATACTTCGATCGCCGCGCGCCCGTCTGAGCTTTTTCCAAACTACGTAGTTCTCTTTAGGAAACGATTTCTTAAAATTTTATTGTGTGAGGGAAAACCATAAAATCTTCCCTGCAGCGCTGGTAGTGTGTGGAATGGGGTGAACAAGTCTTTTTCTGGACTAACTGAAAAATAGTAGGAATAGACCCCTTGCTGTGCTGTGTATGTTTCCTTCGACAAATGAAGTTGATAAAAAGATCAATATGCGATAATCACTTCGCAAGAAACTAAAAGTTGGACACGACTCAAAAACAGTTGGATCAGTAGTATAGCATTTATAAACTAGTGTTGTGGTATACTTTCTTGAGGCACATAGGCGCCATTTTTTATGGGGGGGTGGGCATGACACTCTTTGTCGCCCAATATTTTCACTTTTACATACATACGTGACTTCGGACTCTATCTAATACGTATACACAATAGGCATGCTCAGAAATTCACTATGTGCATTCGTCAATCCTAAACTTTTGATAGATGTGGGTAAAACTTCGAGAATGATTTACTTAAAAGATATGGTTTACATCTTTATTTGTCGAGATATAACGCTATGACGATGCTGTTCTCACTTCTGACGCTTCTGTCTCCGAAACTACGCTCGTTTTTATATTTTTTTCAAAGAAACTTTTTATCTTTGTTTCATGAGAACCTTTTGATACTAGAATATAGACTCCTAATTCTTTTCCACTCTTTACAACATAAAGAATCCGCAAGAAGCGATGAATATTTGACGCGTGTCACTGTAAAGAATGAGATTCAAACGAAACTTTTAATTCTCAGGTGCTTGTTTTAGGCATGGCAACGAGACCGAGACTAGTCTTGGTCTCATCTCGGTCTCGTCTCGAATTCGAGACCACGACCGAGAACAAGACTAAGGTTCAGGAATCGAGACGAGACCGAAATTCCATGCATCGAGAGTTACTCGAGACGAGACCAAGACCGAGACTTACCTCTCGGGACTACAAGCTTTATTTCATGAATGTCGGTAATATTAATTTAATGCGTTTGTCGATGTTGTTTCATACTAGAAGAAGTCTTGTGATAATTAGTTTCATTCTGATGATTTTTTTAACATGTTATATTGTAGTTTAAAAATACGACTATGAGATAAGTAGTCAAGTTATCAATGCCAAACTAATTTCTGTTGTCTTTCAATAATAATATAAAAGTGTTGGAGATTGATTCTGAGACGGATAAATACAGACATGTATTATCTTCTGCGAATGTTCATCCCCACGCTTTCTCTCTGCTGATAGTATTTTACTTCTGTTGATACTTATGATATCAGGCTCTGATAGACTGATCCCGTAAAGACTGTAAAGCATACGTCAAGAAGTCAAACTGTCTAAATTATAATAAAGATCTTTTCTTACATCATTGACTTATTACATTAAAAAAAATGGAAAGACTTTTGCAATACTAAGCGATCGGTACCTTAGTAAAGATGGAGACAAAACATATTTCTACGTATATGGGAACAAGCAAATCGGAGCTCAGTCGCGGGACACCTCAACTGTATTCGTAGCCCTGGTAGTTCCTGATTTGAAAGTTGTCGACAGACAGACATAGCGATTGCATAAGGCTTCCCAGCACTTGTTGTTAAAGTCTAAATGTTGTATAAAGTTTTCCTTAGGAAGTTCTTAGTTTATGCAGAGGGAATTCTGCACAACCGATCACTTAAATATTCGAAAGAAACAGTATTGTTTTTATAAAAATCAAGTTTGTGGGAGCGAGCGTCAAATTTGGATTGACGGTCGCTAGAATTGTTGGAATAACATTTTAATCTGATGATACGACTTATTTGAAATACTAATGTACTTATTTCTGTTCATAAGATTCGCAATACGCTATTTGAAAGTAGCGCCTAGTGAGAACACATTTCATTCTTCTCTTTTTGCTTTAATGTACGGACGTGCAGCTCTAAACCATACTTATGAATTCGTTCTTTTAATCAGTCAAGAGCAGTATTGTAAAATAATTGATTCGTGTGGCTATGAAGTTCGGTAAATGCTATTTTCAATTTCTTTGTATTTGATTATTATTTCATTGTACAAAAGTTCACAACAAGGAAAATTTTTGTCACGTACTGTATGTACACTGTTAAATCAATTGATAACGTTTCTAAGAATTCTAAGGGAAGTATAGCAGAATTTTTAGTATTTAATGTTGTCTCACTGTACTGGAGGGAAGCTCAGAGAGAGACTTTTCGTATGATTAGCTGGTTAACTTTCGTTTTCAGTTCTGCACAAGCACAGAATGAGAAAAGAGTTTGGTGCTGCCATTTTGTCACTTCTTATCTTGGTAAAAATGGGAAATATTTTGAGTGAATGGGCATTTCAAACTCTAAATGATGATTATATAAATTATTAAAATGTGGCGTAAGTTGTGGGATCAACTTCTTTTGGATTCAGGCAACGCAATTCGAACACTCTAAACTGCTTTTCTTTTAACTGGAAATTTAGAGCAGTCAGTACGGTGTTTGATTTTTGTCTAAAGTACCCTGTTCAAATCGTTAGACTTCCTTTCTCTTCTTTTGCTCCCAACATTTCTGAGACCTGTATGATGGATGCTAATGCAAGATTACTGAGAATTCCCATGTAACTATGGTTGACTAGCTTTTCTCTGGAAAATATTTAACAGTGTACGTTCATTTCTTTCCACAAATCTGCTGGAAAATTTCGACTAAAATGTTTTTTTTTTTTAATTTTTAAGGTAACAGTTATTCAGTCAATTTAAATACAATTTAGAAATATCAAAACTTAAATGCTATGTATACCAATTTCTCAATTTGTGGTATAACATGGATCCGTTTCCGTAATAGAAATATATTTCATCTACCTCGTTTATTCGTATTCTATATATCCTAACTAGAGCTTTATATTACTTTAAAATTGTAATGTTTTTTCTCTCTAATTCAGAATATTATTCCTAATCTAAACCCCAAATTAATAATTTAACAAAATATGTTAATATCACATTATTCTTGTTCTTGTACTGAGATCGGAAAGCCTGTGTACCCATTTCAAACAAGTTAAGAGACGGTAAATTTTTGGTCTATCGTTTTTCGAGACTCTCGAGACGAGACCGAGACGAGACTGAGATTCACAATCGAAACCAAGACCTGAATTATCAGATCGAAACGAGACCAAGATCAAGATTGTCCTAAAAGTTCGAGACGAGAACGAGACTGATGCCAGTCTCGTCTCATCTTTATCTGGATAAATAGCCATCCCTAGCTTGTTTACCTTCTAATTGCTGAATAAGTTTCAAATACCATCCTAGAGATACCATGCTCGGATCATTTTAGTTTTTCATCAACTCTTCTCCAGCTTCAAAACCAAGTCAATTAGCATACCCTTAACAAATTATTCGTGAATCAAACGCTCCTGTAGGCACCATTTTTTTAGTACACCATTGGAAATAATGCAATACAATAAATATTTTCACTTGAGAATAAGACAAAATTAATTGTATGAGTGGTAACAGCACTATGGCTTACGCCTGCCTCGAATTTCCATTCAAGAGGCTAAGGCCTCTATTAAAGATAGTATCCCGGCATTCATCTTGCGGAGCTGATGGAAACCTCAAGAACAATGACTTCATAACAGCGATTTGAACCATCGCCATTTCTCATGCGCCTTATCCAATAGTTTTTAGAAGTTCAACACGTATAATTCCATCAAGTGTAAAGCAGAAGATGTAAATTTTAATATTATTAAATTCTGAGAAAAGGGAATTTATGTTAGGTTGATCTCATTTCACGCTCAAAACAGGAATCTCTGCGAAATGTGGTGACATATTTATGACAAACCCGGCTACCTCACACCATTGAACTTCTTTCGTATTGACTTCCTTCCTGAAACGTAGTGTTTACTACACTATCCACCCTGCGCAACCATTCATTGACCTCAGAACGTAAGCCCTTTCCTCCCCCAAGAAAAAGAAAAATGGGCTTCAGCCTCCACGTTTCAACACATTTTTCACAGTCCGAAACTATTTTTGAGGGGTACAAATCTGATGTTCGTTTTCGTTCAATTAACATGAAAGATATTCGATTATCGACGAACGTCATATCTTCCTCCAAGACAGCCAAACCTGTGATATAAACAATGCACATTTTGTAACCCTGTAATTGCACAAACAAATGTTGCCGCTGCTTTCATTCACCAAAATTCTTGTTTCGTCAAATGAACTCATGCCCTCCCCGATTGTTTTTGGATTCGTCGTAAGATATATGTAACCATTGTTGTCAACAATGTATTGAGTTTAACAATGAAAGATAATGTATATAAAAAATTGAGAACGGGCAAGTCCTGAGTTTTAAATATGTCACACGTTTGTGTTAAATCTTATTTATTTAGGTGTATTTAGTGATGAGTATAATTATTATTGTCGGCAACAATAGCTTAGAAAAGGAGTAACTTTTCGAGATTTTTTTAAAAAAATATTTGCTATAGCTTGGATCACGATACTTGAGAAACAAGTGGCGTCCACGAAATATCTTACTCAGAGTGTATTCTGAATGTGAGTGCATAACGCGTGGAATCGCTCTATATATAACGGTTATTCTGCAGGTTGTAGTTGCGAGTACGACCTTATCAGTTGAACATAAATTGCGGGTGTTTGA
>JAGDQP010001312.1:0-21994 GCA_022664845.1 Lepisma saccharinum | reverse complement strand
TATCTATCTATCTATCTATCTATCTATCTATCTATCTATCTATCTATCTATCTATCTATCTATCTATCTATCTATCTATCTATCTATCTATCTATCTATCTATAGTAATATATGTGTATTACTTTGTACGCACATTTTATCCCTTGTAAGTGTATAAATACAAACAATCGAAATTGAGCATAGGAATTTCCGTTGAGAAATATAACTTTTCTTCTGTGAGACCCTCAGTGACACCACCAACTAACTACCTCTGAAATGTGGTATGAAGCTGCCTTCGTGTATTTACTATAATGTACCAAAGTGCTATTGATTTGATTGATTGTTTCTCTATAAAAACAAGTAAAAGAATTATATCATAGTTACTAATATAAATAAAAACTCGTCATATGAACAATTATATAGATATAGTTGGCAGCACTGTACTTAGAACCATACTAATACAATAGAAGAAAACTTTGTGATGTCGTAGATATCCAAAGTTCATATCTGACAGTATTAAAAAGAGAAAGTGAGAAATAAGGACATTATCTTTGTGGGTCTCCCCCCATACCCCGCACCGCGGCACCGCTCCCTTGGTAATTAATGCGGCCCAAAAATGCCTTGGTAATGCTAGAGTTAATGGTACAAGCTGTGAAAGTTTCGTTTTGTCACTTGGGTTACTTAAGCAACCAAATATGGAGTTGAGGATGTACAAGCATGTTTGGTGTTAGCTATGACTTTTATATGTATTAAAATGAGCTACTACTTACAGCAGTTTGATCTCTCTGATTCATGTCGAGGAAGAGACTGGAACATTAACGGAATACCAACGTCAACATCTACACAAAAACAGCTGGAATCATTGCATTGTTGAGGTAAGAAAAATTGATTTTCGTCACATGTTGGTATGTAAGATAGCGAACGATCATCACTTGTACATGTCCCTGAGAAAGTAGAATTAATGTTAGTCTAACTTTTGTTTTGATTATGTACGTCATTATATAGAAACACTCATTTTAAAAATTACAAATATTATTCCTATGATATTTTACACCACAGGATAAAAAACGTTAGGAGCTTATTCAGTTTCAGTTTTTTGGAATGTTTCAATTTACAGGTAACTTTACAACTTCCACATAACACAGCAAGCTTTAAGTTTACTAGTATTAAATGAGTCGTTATTTAGAACCGAAATTTCTAGTTAAAGTTTTTAATCGACTGTTCATCAATCATCATATTGCAGCCGTTGATGAATACGAATACAGAAGTTGATGGCTTAGTAAGAACTGTTTCCTCCTCCATTTGACTAAAATTTTCACTGATATTAAAACTACGTCGAGTGAGAGACTTTTAAATTAGATGTGTTTTCACTTTCAATGTATTTAAGTTTACTTTACTCTTCATAATGCCAAAAGGTCCTCGAAATGTATACATTAGAACAATATCTTTATCTTTCGAATTTTATGATATGACTGTTCCTTCATCACCAGCAGCAGTTATAGGACTCTCCCGAGTGGTACTAGTATCGAAACTACTACAAAAGTTGACGACAGGCGATCCACCACAAGAAAATCCAGGAAATGGGTCAATTGCTTCTCGTCCAATACGTCCAACTGGTCACTACAGCAAAAGAGACTGTCAGCAAGAGGGAAAGAGTTTCCTCTTGAGTCTCTCCGGGGAAACAAGAGATCCACACCAAGGGGCAGTCACTCTATCGAATCACCAAAGAGATCTCTCGCATTCACCAAGATGTGATTGCTCTGTCGAGTCCACCAAGAGAAGGACTGTATTTCAATTATTCTCTCGCTATTTCCAAGAGGCGGAGTGTCCCTCGAAATCCCAAGGGGCTGCCTCTCGCATATACCAAGAGACTAGTAATGGTCTCTCACAGTGGGAAAAGGTGGAACATCAATTATAATAGACCAAATTTTCAATGGTTGATGTACTGTTTTTGACCTTTGGTACGTTCGGTCTACAGAGGTGAACCTGTTATCTCAGGTTATGCTGGCGTATAAAATGAATTATAGCAAACACTGATAGATTACACTTAATTATACATATATTGTAAATAATTAGTTATTAATATGTCTTTAGTATCGATCAAGTCTTTATACCACTTTACTTGCAGTTGAAAGAATGTTAATATTACTTAAAACAACAAAGAACACAATTTACGAAAGTTTACTATGTCGCACGCTATCTACTAGGCCTGCCGGTGACAACTGTTGCTAACCGGCACTAAGGATTGATAGTGGAGGTTCTACGAGCTATATAATGAAAGAAAGCTGCACTTTCTGATGAAACCATCAGAACCACTCAGCATTCTATACTAACTATATAATAGAAAAGTATGTATACAAATATCTTACGTTTCCCGTTTTGCCCCACGTTCCCCTACAACTAAATCAACTGATTTTAAAGTTAAAATTATGTACGTATTTAGTGCCTTGAAATCTAAATACTGTGTTTCAATTTAAACGAAAATCTTACTCAATAAATATTCTTATTTAATAAAATAAAATTTAAAATTCTAATACAAATTTGTAAGGGAAAATTAAAATTTTATTTAATGAAAGAATAAGATAAAAATAGTTTTCCAAAACAGCTGAATTTAATATTCTAATATTAGAGGTTATATACGTAATCATTTGCATAACTTGCATTTCAAACATGTTAAACATTCATTGTGTTGGGTTGTGATTCAAATGACTTGTGCACTCAACAAAAACGACACTTGTTAATTTACCTGCAGCTCATCATTTTCATTGTAGTAGGTAGATCTGTGGTTGAAACACACACTTTTACATAATCCACACTGAAGTGTGCACGGGGCACTGACCCCTCGGCATGAACATCGTGGTGTTTTGCAATCACATACTTTAATGAATACTAGTTCTTTCCAAATCTCAGGGAGCGTGCACCACACTGGTTCCCATTTACCATCTTTATAATTCCATCCCCATGAAGATGGACACTCCGGATTGGCTTCAGAGTTGCGGTCATTACCCCTTTTTTGACCTGCCTGATACGCTGCTCTCACAATATGTTGATGTAAAACTGCACAAGAAGGTGTTAGAGCCACTAATATTTTGTTATTGTTAGCAAAGAGGTATTTTCTTGTTTCATTAACACAGTGACTATCAGTGTGGGTCATAGAGTAGGGCTGTAGATCGTTCTAGAGTTGTCAAGACGTCCGGAGACAGTGAATGAACTGGCCTTGAAAGGGCTTTACATGCATCTGTAGCAGCTGGATACGTTGTCCACGTATTCCAAGCTGTTTTCTTTTCCTTCGAAGAAAAATATAAAAGCGTGTCACTGCCACTAAATGCGTGGAACCCGCGTAATGCTTCTTCTTTATCGTCTCCAAGTACCACAGCTACATATCGTCTTCTAACTCCTACTCCACTCAGAAGCCAAAGTTCTTCCAATCCCATTGCTTCCATCATAGAGAAGTATGAAATACAAAGCACTAAGACATCAGTATCAGAAGCTCGAACTAGCAGTTGCTTTGAGTCATCTTTGGCATGCAATATGATGCGATCATCTGCTTCATCCATGTGGCTAATGATCTTTCCTGCAAGTGATGTTGATACATTTTCTGAAGACACTACAGTGTCACCAACATTTGTTACAATATGCACACTGGTCACCTCATTTACGAGGCTCCTGGCAAGAAATTAGAATAGCTCATTTTTGTTAGAATCATTTCGCAGAAAGGCCAGTCTCCCGATAATTTATCTTCGCGAAGAACTTGAGGAGGTATGCCTTTCTGACGTTCAATAAGTTTCAAACTGTTTGGAACATGTACCAGGTGTGTAAATATGAAACCGGAATTTGTGCATAGACGGCGTTAGCTGTCACTATGGTTACCGTAAAACTGCGTCCTTGGCGCCACTTGCTTGTTTTGACTGCTGATAATGATCTGCAACTCACAAACAGAAAAGTTTCATGTCATAGTGTAGTGTTTAATAGTGTTGAACATGTACCTAGAGACTACGATGTGCGGACAGCATTGATTTCTTGTTACAATTTGAAGAAAACTGCTGCAGTATCGCATCGCATGCTTGTCGAAGCTTACGGTGATCATGCTTTTGGTAAGTCACAGTGCTATGCGTAGTTTACAAAATTTAAAAGTGGCGATTTTGACGTGAGAAACGAAGAACGTGGATGACCACCGAAAAAGTTAGCAGACAGCGAATTGCAAGCTTTGTTGAATGAGGATGACGCTCAAACGCAACGACAACTCGCGGATCAATAAAATGTTACACGAGAAGCAATTTTCATACGTTTAAAAGACATGGTCAAGATTCAGAAGGTGGGAAAATGGGTTGATCTGAACGACAGCAGGAATCCGAAAAAACACTTGCAAAATTCTGCTCGCCAGGTACAAAAGGAAATAATTTCTCCATCGTATTGTGACTGGTGACGAAAAGTGGATCTATTTCGAGAATCCTAAGCGTAAAGGATCATGGGTAACTCCAGGAGAACCGGCGATATCGACTGCAAGACCAAATCGCTATGGACGGAAGACAATGCTTTGTGTTTTTGTGGGATCAGAAGGGAGTGATCCATTATGAACTGCTGAAACCTGGCGAAACCGTTAATACCCAAGGTTACCAACAACAAATGATCGATTTGCATCAAGCTTTGCGTGAAAAACGACCAGAATTTGACCAAAGATAACATAAAGTGATTGTGTTTCACGATAATGCACCCTCCCACACAGCAAAACCGGCCAAGGAAACGATTGCGACGTTTGGCTGGAAAATCCTTCCACATGCGGCTTACTCACCAGACTTGGCGCCTTCCTATTTTCACTTATTTGCATCCATGGGACACGCACTTGCTGACCAGCGCTTCACATCTTACGAAAATGTACGAAAATGACTTGATGATTGGTTTGCAGCACAAGAGGCACAGTTTTTTTTTGGTCTGGCATCCACACATTGCCGGAACGATGGCAGAAATGTATCGCTAGCGATAGCCAATACTTCGAATAAAATAGTTCTTAGCATTGTCATCCAATCACTGTGTCTTTTCTGTACATAAATTCCAGTTTCATATTTACGCATCTTGTGGATCCCATACCACATCAATTCTTGAGGCATTTCTTGAAGTACCGTACATTGATTTATTAAGTAAGCTTCCATGCTTTTGTAATAGTCTCTGAACGTTTTGGCTCCTGGTTTCGGCCGATTTTTATATACCGGTGCGACTCTATCGTAGACTATTAAGTTAATATTATTTGAAGCAGTGCCAACACAACTGGATAAACTTTCGAGCTTCACTACTAGGTCAGCTTTTGAAACATGGCGAATGTGGCCATTGACACTCAACGAAGGCGGTAACTTTTGATTTTCGTGCTTGGAAATCTCGGAGAGATTTATATCACGTTCTCGACTGACAATGAAGAGTCCTTGGAAAAGATACATGTTAGTAGTTAACGTTTTTATGGCTGTGCCGTTTGACGGTCTTGCACGCTTCTGAGAAAATATTATTATGTTCATTTTATGTATGGGGTCATATATAGACTTCTCCCCCTCAATAAATCGTTCACGCACAAAACATTCGTACATTTCTTTTCCATCCTTCTCAGCACAACGCAGAGCTTTCACACCTTCATCTTCAGCTATGAATCGGTTACCCATGCATACTACGTTAGAGCTGCGTTCTAAAAATGGGTTTCCTAGTTGCTCAAACAAAGATCTCCATAAGGCCATGACGTTCATTGTGTTAACGAAATACAAATGTGTGTAAATACCTATTTGCTAACAAGAACAAACTACTTGTGGCCCTATCACCTTCTAGTGCAGCTTTACATCAACATATTTTGAGAACAACGTATCAGGCAGGTCAAAAAAGGGGTAATGCCCGCAACTCTGAAGCCAATCCGGAGTGTCCATCTTCATGGGGATGGAGTTATAAAGATGGTAAATGGGAACCAGTGTGGTGCACGCTCCCTGAGATTTGGAAAGAACTAGTATTCATTAAAGTATGTGATTGCAAAACATCGCGATGTTCATGCCGAGGGGTCAGTGCCCCGTGCACACTTCAGTGTAGATTATGTAAAAGTGTGTGTTTCAACCACAGCTCTACCTACTACAATGAAAACGATGAGCTGCAGGTAAATTAACAAGTGTCGTTTTTGTTGAGTGCACAAATCATTTAAGTCACAAGCCAACACAATAAATGTTTAACATGTTCGAAGTGCAAGTTATGCAAATGATTACGTATATAACCTTTAATATAAGAATATTAAATTCAGCTGTTTTGGAAAACTATTTTTATCTTATTCTTTCATTAAATAAAATTTTAATTTTCCCTTACAAATTTGTATTAGAATTTTAAATTTTATTTTATTAAATAAGAATATTTATTGAGTAAGATTTTCATTTAAATTGAAACACAGTATTTAGATTTCAAGGCACTAAATACGTACATAATTTTAACTTTAAAATCAGTTGATTTAATTGTAGGGGAACGTGGGGCAAAACGGGAAACGTAAGATACTTGCATACATACTTTTCTATTACATACTTTGTATAGAATGTTAACCAATAGCTCAATTGTAGCAATTGTTTTTGCGGTAAACAAGTTGAACGTTCAGTTATAATATTCCACCAGCAAATCCTAGCAACAAATAGTCTGGAACCATTTTTCTTTAACTTATTCCAAAAATTACATTTTCTCCGTTATGCCCCAAGGATGGGACATAATGCGGAATAGGATTGCAGTTAACGTTATTATGCCACCGACCCATATTGTCCAGTATGTTGTACCATTACTAAGATACCAATACTACCCTGTTGTAATAGCAATAGGTTTAAGATTAAACGACACAATTTGAATCATGTGTAATAATTATTGAATCGAAAGACAAAATATAAGAAACATTAAACTACTAGCAGTTCCATATCTCGTTTAACAATGTAAACAAGCAGGTTATAAATTATTGAGTAATAATTAGAGAAAACACATGTGAATTTGCAATACCGTTTTACCTTACGTTTCCATATCCCGTTTTACCCCACATTCCCCTATAAAAATCTCCATAAGGTTATAACTCGGTAAATATAACTCCGTGAAATGTATGATGGTGAAAACTAGCAAAGAAATGGCTGAGAATTGTGTTGTATATGCATGTCACAATGTAAAATGAGCAAACCTTGCATGAACTTTGGTTTACCAAACCTCAGTTATAGCCGCCATCGTGAATCCTAAGGGCTGAAAATAACGGTGCTGCGACTCAAATAACTTTTAATAGTATCACGACCCACTGTGCAAAGTGGCATGCTTTCATCAAAAAGTGCAGTTCTCTTTTACGTAGACCCTGCACTTTGACCCGGTTGTCGTGACAATAGCAGTATATACAATTCATCAAAATAATATTTTAAAACTTAGTTATTTTCTTCTATATTTTCCCAAGATATATTTATCCCAGACTTGTTGATTTAAGGTATTTGTCCAAATGTTTGATTGTATACGAGATCGTGGTCTTGTTAGGGACCTTGATGTAAATAAGATGGATTTGATTCGGGTTTTACTCTGCCAAAACCCGCTATTCTAATTTATGATTAAATCCCAGGACGCAATAGTTCTGTTTGCTGAAGAATCTTTCGGTTCCCTTTTTAAGGAGCGAATAGCTATTACATGTAAGCATTGCCAAAGTAAAAAAATACTAGAAGGGACAATGGACATCCTAAGTAGCGTTTAGAAACCTGTTAAACATATAAAATGAACGGAAATTATTTTCCTAATAAGATCTGTAAAAAATTAATAATATTTTGAGCACCTGAAAATGTGTGTACAGGACTGAAATATCATTTCCAGAAGGAATTATGCGGAGCAAAAGTTTATATAATTAAATTATAGCATGTAAAATAAAGAACTGTTTCATAAAGAACTGCTAAATATAGAATGCGGACAATCGTCTGTCTTTCTGTCAAGAGCGCTCAGAAGATGATCTCTCTCTCTCTCTCTCTCTCTCTCTCTCGTATACTCCATCTAATGCCCCGAAAGAATGTCTTTTATAAGTTGATTTCAAACATAAGGTCATTAACTTCGAAAGATTTATAGGATAAATTTTATCTGTGTCGGAACATACATGTCTGTTATGCATGATTCAACTTGGAAATTTATCTTGCATTATTTTCACCAATTCTGAACTTAATTTCTATAAACGAAGTATTCTTTCTATCCTGCTGAGGCATAACGTTTGATCCTAATATTTCTTTCAAATTTAATCAAGTTAAATACATATTAGGCTATTATATAGCTGTTAGTTCAGTTATGAACATTTCTGATGATGCCAGTTTATTTTTAAGTAATTTGATGTAAATAAATACCTTCTTTTTACTTAAATAAATAAATTATATTTTTGCAGTCGAAAATCCTAAAATACCTGTAACTTATACAGGAGTTTGCTGTGAAAGGCTATTTGTTTTTCAAACAAGTAACTTACTATAATTACTACTTGTTTTCCCCCAGATCAATCGAATGAGCCACGGGTGCTAAGATGGCTCTCAGCAGACGTCGCTAAATGGTAAGCCATTCAGCACTACATCTCGGCAAAATTATTTTCGCCAGCTCTATTATGAATGTGTTTTTAAATGGGTGGAGAAATCACAATATCTTACTCATTAGGTATTTGACTAATCGTACAATTATCAGATTTAAGCTATACGTTCTAGAAAGCACTAAACATAGATTGAAAGTCAATATCTAAAATTCGTTTTAATTTCTATACTTCTATTTTTTTTGTATTTGTACATTTTTTACTAAGTTGTTTCCTTTGCTTGATATGAAAATGTAATTTTTGATAACATACCTTCTCGTTTATTTTTTAAACAAAAATAAATTATTTACTCTCAAAGGTCTTATTACACCCTTTCAAATGGAAATAATTTATTTCCACTTATCTTGTGATGCATTAATATCTTAATTTCTGATGATAGCTACTATACGAATCTAACAAGCATTGTCCGCTTATCTCTGATTGGCGTGACTACTTAAGATCTTTATTTAACACTCAGCGATAGTATAAATTGAAGTCAGCGAGAGTTAGCTAACATAGCGTAAGTTTTATAAACCGATATTGATATTTAATCTATATACGTATATTTAAATGTGAAAGTTACTTATACAAATAACTGAATGTCTGTTATTTATACAAATCTACATTGATGGACACCACATTTTTTAGACGGGGCTTAGGTACAGGACCAGATCGTAGGCATATTTTAAGTCACCGGATGTGTCTACACTGAAAATCAAAGTACACTTAACTGCACAATATGTCCAGAAAAAAGTTCACAATATGTTCCAATTTTACCACGTTTTTAGTGCATATTATATAAACTTTTCGTGAAATTTATGTGAACTACACCATATTTTTGGTGAACAACATTCGAACTTTAGATGTGCTGAAACCCAATTCGTGCACAAAAAGTTCACTTGATAGTGGCAAATGTACTAAAAGTGATCTAAAAACGTGTTCTGGACAATGGAAACTTCAGTAAATATGAATTTAATGTGTACAAAATATGCAGTTAGGTAAAAAGGCAATAAAATGACACATTAAGCATACAAAACCACAATTTTTAAGTAGCTTCATATAAAGTTCACATGCGTTCATATAAAGGTCATTTCGGTGAAGATTTTCTTTCTTTTTTTTTGTACCAGGAGGTTTTCAGTGTATGCTGTGTACTAATTAAATAAAAACAATAATTCTATTGTTTGTAATATATATGTAGTTCATAATATGTCTCGAAAAGGTTCAAAATATGTTCCAGTTTTAGCACATTTTTAGTGCATTGTTTATGAACTTTTCGTGAAATTAATATGAACTACGAAACATTAAAGCATAAATTGGATAAATTGAACTGTATAAATAGATAAGTGCCATATGAAGAAAGGAGGAGGTTTCTAAGCAATGGAAAATCTCAATAATAATTCCGGTTAATAAAAAATACGATAAATCGAACTGTAAATGTAGTAATTACAGCGGAATCATATTACTCCCAACATGTTACAAAATACTGAATAATATCCTGCTTTCTCGCCTAACCGTATACGCAGAAGAAATAACTGGATATCACCAATGTCCAGGCATGTGTATGTTTTGTGTAGCTCTTATTATTGTGTAAAATAAGTGAATAGAAATATGTATTATTTTCTATATATTGGCACGAAGCAAACAAGCAAAATATTTAATATTGTTTTAAAGTAAATTAAAAGGAATGGAAATTCAACAGGTGAGTTAAAAGATAGTAATAATCAGTGTTCGATTTGTAGCGGGAGATGGTTGGGATTATCCCCATCTCGGCAAAAGACTTCTCTGGTACTTTTAACAGATATATATCTCTAACCTGGGATATGGACGATCTCAAAATACTGTATAATACATATCTCACTAATTCTTCCCCCTCTCTGGAAATTGCACAAATCGAACGCTGGTAATAATATTTTCTATCATATTAAGTGTGTTACGAGACAAAGATGACAGAATTGCAAGAAAATATTAGATTTCATTGTCTGGACTTCACGACCAAGGTTAGCTGACAGTGCAGTCTAAAGTACAAGCAAAACCATCAAGTGTCAAATTACAACTCCTCTTCAGTTGGCTCAAATTAGGCAGTCCCGTGCTCTGGTTGGAGAAAGCATTAAGCTTCAAGATTGGACGGTGTCTTATGTCCATTTAGTTATATGTAGTGAAGAATTCAATATAAATCAGAAACACGACTCTGCTGCGAGCGTTCGTTGACCGAACAAACATCTAGAAGGAGTTTCCAGGAAAGTGACCCGACTTTGCTCTCTAACTCCGCACTCAGCTAGCCAAGTGAGGGAAGAAGTAGTCTATAATCAGAAGTTCCATTACTGTTAATCAAAGACTTCTAAATTTACATATCTTTATTTCTACTCTGTCTTCTGTCATCCATCCATTAGAATAACAGATTAGTTGAATCCCATTTCACTAAGTGTAATTGACTATTGGTTAATATAAAATATTATTGTTAAGTCCATTGCCAAACAGCATAATTAAAGTCAATTCTGGCTTTCGTGCCCGAAATCAATTAGGTACCCGTTAGTAATAAATATGTTCATGCACAGTATATTTCCTTGTGTTTCTCTGTGTTCTTGAAATTTAATAGGTTACCAGTTAACTGCCGTGGCGGTACTTTCAACATGAATATTGATCTTCCGGCCTGAGCCAATTAACGCCCCAACTACAAACATTCCGCTAGGCCGACCCCAATGTAGATTTAGAACAAATAGAAGCCTGCCGGGTGGCCGAGCGGTCTACGGTGGTAGGCCATCGGCTCAAAGGTCCGGGTTCGAGTCCCGGCACTGGCATGGCTGTGGATTTTAACAGCTAAAGTGAGAATCGTGACGGGCTGAAGTCCAAAGTTACTAGACTGGACCATATAAAAATAAAGTTTACCTAAGAAGAAACAGATCCACGCTGGACCAGATTTTCGCCTTAATACACATCTTAGAGAAAAAATGGGAATACAATGGTTATATTCACCAGTTATTCATTGACTTTAAGAGGGCTCCTCGCTCCAGTTCCCCCATTTTTAACATTTTTTAAAGGAAAACATATGATTTTTTAAAACGGGAAAAATTATATAATATCTGGTAGAATTTAGAATTCTAAAAAAAAAACTTGTTCAACTAGTGAGGATGTGTTTCACAGTCAGTTACCCCATAAGCAGAGGACGGATAGGTACTACATCACTACAGTTTAACTTTGCTTTAGAATATGCGATTCAGAAAATAAAAGAGGATAAAAAGGGACTAACACTGAATAGCTTGAATCAACTGTTCGTATTCGCGGGTGATATAGATTTAATAGCGGACGATATAATGCCGTACAATGTATAAAGAGAACCAAGAAAGTTTTGTCGCTTTTTGTGGAGGTCTGTGTTCAATTGGCCCTCACACCGGGAGGTGAATGCGAATGGAGATCAGGCGAAGGCCAGTTATTGGTGTGGGTATAGCCAACATACTACTTGGTTGTGGAAATTCAGTTACACCGTGAACGTGCGGAAGAACAGAGTGAACTCATAAGGGTGTGTATGCTCTACGAGTTAAAACTGGAGTCAAACGCAGCTGCAGCGGGGCTGAAGATATGCCAGGCCTTTTGTGAGGGTATCGTGACTACGCGGACAGTGCAGCGGTGGTTTACCAAGTTTAAGGACGGTGACGAAACTCGAAGACGCACCACGTGCAGGAAGACCAACACAGGTACCAAGTGAAGATCTTCAGGCAGCAATTGAGGCGAACAGTGGCCAGACATGTGAGGAACTGGGACTACAATTCAGTGTGAGTGCAGCACCTCTATCAACTTGGGAAGCACTACAAGTTAGGTCGATGGGTCCCACATGATTTGACCCCGGGCGAGAAGGCAACGCGAGCAGACACCTGTGTTTCTTTGCTGTCTCGTCTGAGGAAGAAGCCATTTCTGGACAGGGTGTTGACATGCGATGAGAAGTGGGTCTTGTACGAAGCTCCACTGCGCCGTCATCATTGGTTAGCATCCCATGAACCGGTTCCAAAACAGCCGAAACCAGCACTGCACCAGAAGGTCCTCCTGTGTGTTTGGTGGACTGCTTGCGGCATTGTGCATCGGGAACTGCCACCAGCTGGTCAGAGCATTAATGTAACTGTCTACTGTCAGCAGTTGAGCCGTGTTCAAGAAAAACTCAAAACTCTGGAGCCAGCACTTCAAAAACGCAAAGGGATCCTCCAGTTACAGGACAACGCTAAGCCCCACGTGGCTAGAATGACCCGGGACACCATTCTACGCCTTGGATGGGAAACACTACTGCATGCGCCATACTCCCCGAACATTGCACCGTCCGATTTTTACCTGTTCCATTTCTTGGACAATCACCTTAGAGGACGCCAGTTCAAATCCCTATTAGAGGTGCAAAATGCACTTGATACCTTCATCGCTTCACGGCCCACCAAGTTCTACCGCGATGGAATAAATGGCCTTCCAGAATGTTGACAGAAGGTCGTCAATGCTGATGTGGACTATTTTTGATCTTCCAGGTACGTCTTAGGTGATAAATCGATGTTCGAAGGTAGTGGGTGAAAAAGCAACAGAACTTTCTTGCTTACCTTTATAACACCGATGTCTTAGTAGAAGCTTAGGTAAACAGAAAAAAATACATGATAACAGGCCACAACACAAGGAATAACGGAATAGGTACATAACAATGAAGAATTAGAGCACATAGAAAGTAAGCAAATTCAAATACTCAGGAGCATATGTAGAAAGCGGAACAAGGTCACAGGGGAAAATAAAAAGTCGCTTAGCATTGGGCAACGCATGTCTCTACTCAGTTCAGAAACTCTTAACTTCGCGATTAATATCAAGAAAGTTGAAATTGAAAATATATGGAACGGCTATTCTGCCGATAATTCGTTACGGTTGGGAAAGTTGGAGTACGACCCTAGCAGACGAACGTAAATTACGAGTGTTTGAAAATGAGGTCTTGAGAAAGATATACAGTCCAAAACGGGACGAGATGACTGGGGGGTAGAGTAGTCTGCATAATAATGAAACTTCATGGACTTTCCGACTCACCCGATGTTGTAAGAATAATGAAATCGCGACGACTAAGGTGGATACGCCATGTTGTTCGGATGGGTGAGAAACGAAGGTTATATTCCATCGTTATTGGTAAACCAGAGGTAAAGAGACGGTTAGGAAGACCGGGACGACCTTGGGAGGATAATTTTAGAATGGATCTTCGTGACGTAGTTGTTCGTGATGAAAACATGGTTTGATCTTGCTCAGGATAGTACCCTATGGGGAACGTTTGTTACTGCAGCGATGAACTTGCGAGTTCCATAAGCCATAGAGTAAGTAAGAAAGTAAGTATATTAATGCTATAAACACAGTATTTTCTTTTTAAATCTAAATCAACAATGAAATTCAAAAATAAAGATGTTAAGGATTTTATTCAAATTTTGATTAATTTTGATTGTTGTAATGTACAAAATAGGTATAATAATACTTAAGGTATGGATAAATAATATTAATGATAATAATAATTAGTTATAGTGGTAGTTGTTGTTTTAGTAGTATACATAGTAGTAGTAGTAGTAGATGCTGTAGATGTAGTAGTAGTTATTGTAGTATATGTAGTAGTAATAGCTGTTTTGTTTTGCCACTATTTGTAGTATGACCATTAGTGTTACCAACTAATTTAATTAATCTCGCACCAACGGGCGAGGAATCAGCTATTAATGAAGTAAATAAATTGTTTCCATTTTTATTTCAAGACGATAATGTAAGTTTAATAAATAGTTTAGACTTTAATTCTGATTTTTACTGCTGTAAAGAGAGGGAGAAAACATAAAAAGTTAATCTCTATATATAAAAATGAAAGTAACGATGGTAGTACCGACATCACTCCAAAACGGTTTAATAGATTGCAAGGATTTTTCGCACATGCACAGATATTGGTCCAACTTCAACTTTAGGCATATTTTTATTGACAGAAAGTGAATGTGTTACGATGGAATTAATAAAATAATTAATTTCATTGATATAACAATGCAATAAATCTATTGTTTCCATGTTTAAGTTAAAACAACAATCAAAAATAAATAAATTAGTTTATAAGTTTTAAATTTAAATGTGGATTGTTCTAATAAAAATATGTAGATTTAATGTTTTAAAGCATATAATAGTATCAGCAGTAGTATTAGTGTTAGTAGTAGTAGTGTTTGTAGTAGTGGTGGTGATAGTACTACTAGTAGTATTAAGAGTAGGAGTAATTGTATTAGTAGTAGTAAGAGTAGGAGTAATTGTAGTAGTAACAGTAGGAGTAATTGTAGTAGTAGTAGTAGTAGTAGTAAGAGTAGTAGTAAGAGTAGGAGTAATTGTATTAGTAGTAGTAAGAGTAGGAGTAATTGTAGTAGTAGTAGTATTTGTAGTAGTTGTTGTAGTAATAGTGGTGGTGATGGTAGTACCAGCTATAGCTGCTCTGCACCATTAGGACGCAGTTTCCCGAAGAGTGGTTACAATAAAGGGGGTGATGCGGCGTTAGACCAACACTTCGTACGACCAACAGCCTCTCAAGGAGCAAGAACTGGCGTACGACCAACACCCCAGGGCAAAAACCTGTGTTGGTCGAACGCCGGTTCTACGAAGTGTTGGTTTCATGCCGGTGTTGGTCCATCGCAGTGGTGGTTCTACGCAGGTGCCCCAAAATAATTTAAGATTATATTTTTATTATATTTTTAGGTTTTATATATCTAGGGCGTTGTCAATTTTATTGTTGGTCTAACGTCGTATTGGTCAAACGCCGTGTTGGTCCAACGCAGTTCAATCAACACGGCGTAGAACCAACACTAATAATCGGCGTACGACCAATGACCTTACCAGAGTCATACTGGTAGAAGCTAAATATTTTGTAGAATTAATGTGAAATGTGGCGTTCTTCTAGAAACATGACTTTTTTTTTTTCAAATTTGCAATGCATTTTTTGTAACACATAGTAGGGCAAGAAGGATGTAACGAAGGGAGTGGAATGTAAAAAAAAAATATTTTAGTAACGCCAATGCGCGTCAGATTAATCCCAAGCTGACAGAATTAACGATCTGATACTTGCGTATGCTAGCGACTGAGATTGGTTCTGCACCCTCCTTCCAAAAGTCACTTAAAAAGAACTCCATGTTAAGTGCCCTTACAGAGACATACAGTACTGGCAGAAGATATTTTTTACAATTAATGTTAAATTTGAAGTTATTGTAGAAAATGCATGAATTTTTTAAAAATGTGTAATGTTATTTTCGCAACGCACCACCTTAGGAGCACAAACAGTGTAATAAAAGTTAGTGGAGCGTTACAGATAATCCAATTGGTGTAGGTGGAATGCCAGTGAGCTTTAAATTAATCGGAAAGTCATAGAATTAATGCTCTGATGTTAATTGCATTAGCCAGTGTCTGTTTTGGTAGCTATAGCCATCTTTCCAAAACCATTTAAAAGAATTTCGCGGTAAATATACTCAGCAGGGATATATATTTGCAGGACCTAACTTCTGGTACAACTAATGTGAAATTTGGCATTTCTGTAGGTCCAAATCTTACGCCTGGCCGGACATGTTTGGGTTCTTGTAGCACTTCTTGTGCCCGTCCTAAATCGCTGACTTGCCAACATATCCATACAGCTGTGAAAAATTCTGATTTTGTTTAAAAAAATCTCTAAATTCGCATTACTTTTGAGAAAAAATAGCTTCTCACACTATGGCCTTGTTGAGGACATTTACCGTGTAGTTCTCATAAGTGATTCTTGGAATGGGGCCACAGCCCCAAAGGCAGATACTGGCTTATGCAAGTAGCATAGCCTCGGAGCACTTATTATGTACTGTTTGCGATTAATTTGACACTCATTGGCATTCTAAACAGAAAATGATGACTGTTTATAACGCCTCCCTTTGTTACTCCCATTTTCCACTGTTTAGAACGCGCGTTGCCAAAATAACGTTACAGATGTAAAACATTCATATATACATATTTACACTAATTGCCAAATTTCATAATAGTTGTGTGAAAAAATAGCTTCTGCCAGTATGTCTCTGGTAAGTGCATTTATCATGAAGTCCTTTTTAAGTGATTTTAGAATAGGACTTTAGCTCCCGTATCAGTCGCTGGTAGTATACATGAAAGTAACATTTGAGCATCAATTCTCTGACTTTTGTGATTAATGTGAAAATAATTGACATTCCCAAAATAAAATCTAAAACTTTTTAACGACTACTGTGCGCCCCCGACTACTGTTGCCAAAACATCATTCCAGATTTTTAAAAATCATATATTTTTCTACGATAACTTCAAACACCTTGGCTAGTACGAAACTTCAGAATCTGAAAATTCAATCAATAAAATCCAAACAGAAAATAGTTCCTGACAAGGTGCAATACGAGGGTATACTTGCCAATAATGTCCAAGAGTCTTGTAAGCTCTTTGATCTTAGGGCAGATTTACATGCAAGCTCGTTGTTTGTTTTGCGAGCATTTTGGGTGAGTAGCCGAATGAAACACGCGTTTTATTGCGTCTTCTACGTACTGAGTAATAAAACACGGGATTCAATTGGCTACTCACCCAAATCGCACGCAAAGCAAGTAACGCAAGCTAGCATGTAAATCAGGCCTTATTTTTCATCTTTTCACACTAGTCATACAACTCTTGCATCAAGTGATAATGACTAGAGGGCGGATTTTGCATATTTATATATTGATGAATATTCGATAATCTGCATGATTAAAAGATCGATTTAGGCTGTTTACAATTAAATTATGGGGCTTTTATTGTGCATATAATAGGCCCGTAGTCAGAACTAGATTTGAGGACGGGCAAACAATTTTACAGGTGGGGCAAAAATACAGTGTCTCTATCAACATAGGGAGACCGTTTTCGAGGAATTGGATGTACACATGGTCCGATCATTTGGTCACCGATGAAACCCACCAACACGTTCAGGAGAAAACATGCTGGTGTTGGGCCACCACCGTGGCATGCAAATTTTCCTCTGGCCATACGTGTTGGCGTTTGAACCTGTTCTGCAGTGATATGGAGCATCACTAATAAGTGGGATGCATTATCCACTGAGGACAGTTTTATTGCTATCTTCTGCAATGATATCCATCCTGTACTACCTCAGATGCACGAAAAATGTGCTTTTTCATTATTTTTATTTTCAGAGCCATCTAGTTTGTAAACTATCTACACTTGACCTATGTTTCACGTGAGCATATTTGTCTATATGACCCACAGAATCACCTCCTGCAATAGCTCCCACTTATTCTGGAGCACCCTGTACGTATAGCTTTTTCAATTAACCCATGTATCTTTACGCAGCAAAAATTAGTAAAAGGTCGATACAATTGTTTTAGAAATGAAATATACCCATTTCGGTTTGTTTATAAAGTAAGAGAACTTAATGTAATACTTTATTATAAATTAAATCATTATGTATTTCCCTTCCACTTAAATGCTATCAGTAACCCAGAGAGCCTAATCAAATAATTTGTTGGAATCTTCTCCATAATAATAAAATATTTCATACTTTTACATTTTGCTTTCTTTGTCTCTGTTCTTAATGCCTACTCTTATCATTCTCTTCATCTAGCATGATTTGTTGAGCTTTCACTCGAATTTAGTCTACTTTCTCTTAGAACGAATTGTAGATATACCAGTTTTGATCACGAATTCCAGCTCTTAGACTACATTTAGGAGTCTTGAAAAATTCATCCGCAGAATGTAGAAGCCCTAATAGTAGTTTTGCATAAAACAAGACAGAAACCAAATTGTAAAGAAAGCATGACTACTTTTATTGCCACGTTTTTGAAATGTAATCCTCACCGAATATGTTACCGTTGTACTAAGAAAGGAACTAAACTTTTAAATATTGGATAAATTTTTAATGTTCACAACTTAGCCAAATCTGTCTCCTTCAGAGCACCTCTTTCCACTGAAAACACCGCTTTCCAGTGTTCGATTTGCCAGGGAGGATGCTGGGGATTTTTCCTGGTGCGTGAGGATTTTATCCCCGGCAGTTGATTCCGAATATCATCCCAACCAGGGATAAAACCTTTGTATTTCTACCCAGACAGGTAATAAGTTTAAACTTACAAGCTACCACTGGCTTTAGTAATTTATAACAAATCAAACACTGCCGCTCTCAGTGTTTCTTCCTCTGAAATGCCTTCTGAAACTCCAGTTATGGAATGGCCTGGAGAACCTATAGCAATTTCTCCATCACTTCCTCTACGATCTGGAATATGCCACCGTTGGGGGATGATTAGGGAAGTGGAAGAAGTCGGCTGGTGACAAATCAGGGGAGTTGGCCGGTTTTGGGACGGTAGGTGTCTGGTGGGAAGAAATTTGGTGTTTTAGTCCAAATCCATTTCTAACAAACGAGTGACGAATAGGAATGTGCATTAACTTGATGCACCTTCCAGAACTTCTTCTGCCAGATTTCTTCGTGATCATTGCATTACCTTAAATTAGAGTGCTACATTGATTTTGGAACCACGTTGTAAAAACTCCGAATGAACGATCCCCTGCCATTCGAAGACGACGATTAATATAATTTTAGCATTGGATTTACTCATTCGTGGTTTTCTGGATGGTGATGAGGATTGTGTAATCCACCGTGATGATTGAACCTTCGTTTTCACATCACGTTTCATCACTAGTGATCACAAGCCTTAGGAAATATGAGCAAGCATTCTCTTGGTGTAACAATTTCATAGGCCCTGACATGCTCCTCATTGTGTTCCGCTGTTAACAGACGTGGCTACACGTCGCTTCTGCAGTTTTACCGTGAAAATCGTGTAACACGAATTTTATTGATGCCTAGATCATTTCAGCAGCTAACGTACTATTAAATGACGATTTATGACTTTTCGCACCCTCCTCCATGTGATCGATGTCGGTAAATGTGAACTTCCGAATTTGGACATGATATATGCAGTCCGAATTTCGCGTCCTCGGTAGAGGCTCGAGTTGATTTGAAACCTTTGTACAGTCACTTACATAAGTGGAGGATGTAGATATAAGAAATATTAGCTTTTTATTTCAGGGAACTTGTTTCACAGTACGCCTAATAATTAGACAGCCAACATGACAGTACAAATATGCGCCAACTGATGACATGCCAGGATATTCCTCCATTTTTAGGAAGAAAGGATGAATCGCTGATGCTCATGCAGAGAACCACGAGATAGGCAGAAATTACATTCGGATTATGTTCGAAGAGATAGGAATTAATTCAAAGTAAAGGAAAATAATAATATGGACATCATACTGGAACTGAACAAAACTTGTCTTGTTCAAACACACACACACACACACAGAGAGAGAGAGAGAGAGAGAGAGAGAGAGAGAGAGAGAGCATGGAAGAAAACGGGGAAAGAGCGAAAATGGAGAGAAGAAAAGAATGAAAGAGGGAAATGAAAATGGCAGAAGACATGGAAATAAATGAAGGATACATAATCTGCGTCTTTCTTACTTGCCCCCTCTCTCTGTCTTGTGTGTTTCTCTCTTTATGGGATAAATTCCTTTCAGGGGCAATCGCGAACATCATTTACAACGCTTCATTCCTTGAAGAAAATATTTTTAAATCCAGGCAGGGAATCGAATCAAAAACCTCGAGAATGAGAGTCTGACACTCTAACCAGTTAGCTACACAGAACATAACAAAGTAGTTGTAAAATCAGCCATTAAACTCGCTACTCTCAGCGGTTTATTTATATACAACCTACATTTCAGTACCTACTCTCCACGTTCCCATGATTATTAATTTTAGATAATCTACGAAAAATGCAAAGGCAATTGTTAATAATAAATATGAACATATAAACATATATTTTGAAAAAAAAAAAAGAAGGATAAATCTTGTCCCCACGCCGAGAATCGAGTCAGAGCTTTGTTTGTAACCCAACGTCGTACCGATACACCAAATTTGCAGCTGCAACTCGATCGCTTGCGAGTGTTCTGTGCGGTTAAGGAGTTATTTTCCCACTTCCGTAGCAATGCTGTCTCCGTGTGTCTAGTCACAAGAAGTCCTGCCAGAAAGTCCGATACGATCAACAAAAATGAACTTTTAATTACCAACATTCACTGATCCCTTTCACTCCCTGTAAATACTACATTTATGTATACCCATAGATTAGTAGGAACAGGGAGTGAAAGGGAATCAGTGATGTTGTCTGTCACGGTCGCCTACACGTGCATAAGCATTTGACCAGGATTTGACGTCGCAAAACAAGGTGACGTCAAGCCTCATTCTGAACCGTCTCACGCAAGTCCGGATCAAGATGAGTCTCAAGTATCGAGGTAGCAACACCGCATTCTTTTGTGTTCAGATCGTAACAGAGAACTGTATGGATGCAACGCAGAAAGTCGACGGAGTAAAATATTCTTGTTATTCAGTTTTGTAGCTACAAGATTCGTCGTATTGAAGTTGAATCGAATATAGTGGACATTTGTGGTAAAAACCAATGCAATATTTATCTTTGGATCTCTGGTAATGCGTCAGAATAAGGTAATGTTACTACTTCATGTTCAGATCGAAGAACGAACGGAGCACCTGGACTAAGGTAATAGTTATAGCGTGTGTATGAAGATATAACTTATGAATAAATGCAGATATTACGAAACTACTACGCATTTCGAAGTGAAAGTATAAAATCACAACGAAAATTTTATTAAGTGCACAGTGAATCATTACGGTTCAAGTGTCTGGAAAGTTCGGGAATCCGTCGTATGATATGCACTGTTTCTTCCGGTCTTTTCGTGTTTTCTAAAGAAATCTACATTAAATACATTGCGCAAATAGCTAGTTATATTGCTAGTGGGCTTTAAACTTAAAATAATTATAAAGTATTGGTTAATAAGCGTGCACGCTCGTAGGTATACTTTTCTTGTAAATAATACAAGGGCATGCAGATCATACTTGATATAGCGTTACCTAATTTAAGTTACCGGTACCGGTATTTGCAAAAAAGTTATAGACAGAGCTTATATGTAGGGTAGCTTGAAGAAAATACTCCCTATATCTATTAAATGGGAACACAAAGTGTTTAAATACAGTTGTATATTGCAATATTCATATAACTGTACGGAAAAGAAATGTCCGTCTGGATAGCGGTAAGCTTTAAGTACTTGGCCAAAGAATTTTATGTGGCAATATTTGCATCCAAGTTTATCTTACACGAGACGCATACAAGGCATCTTTCCTTGAATAGATCATACAGTAGAACCTCATTTAAACGGTCCATAGTCAGACAAGATTGTTTCTTTACGGTGCTTCGGATATAAAAATACCTAACTTAATCGAACTAGGTACAGAGTAATGGCAAAAACCATACGTGAATTTTAGAGGAATATTATACAGTAAATTTATATTACACACACACACACACACACACACACACACATATATATATATATATATATATATATATTATATTATATTATATTATATTATTA
>JAGDQP010001311.1:95730-126411 GCA_022664845.1 Lepisma saccharinum | reverse complement strand
TACTATTTTTAGATAAATAAATGCTTTTGCAAAAGACACTGCTTTTATTTGAAAAAAAGAGCAATTATACGCTAATTAATAATCTGAACCAGAGCAATTACTGCTTGTTTCTGTAACAACTGCAACGCAGGATGGCATGTACAACAGTTTCTGGTGAAAATGCTCCGGCGATCAAAGCTTTTCTTCGCTGTCCTTTCTCCATTCATACTCTTCAGCCTCTGGTATACTTAAGAGTATTTTCCAAGTCTTCGTATCTAAATCCCTATCCGTAAATTTGCGCGTTCCAATGTATCCTTGCATGATGGTAGTTAGCAGCAATCGACTTCACCCGCCTTTGGATGTAAATAATTTCATCGCAGCTCCTTGGCACTTCCAATTTATATTTTCTTGGAATACATGTCACAAGTAAATTTCCAAGTGTCTTGAATAACTCATCTGGAACAGTTCATTCGATTCCTACGCTTCTAAATGTCGTGACATTATTTTGTGCTGTTCCAGTAAACCTTTTAATCTTTCTTTGTCCTGCAAATGCATTTACACTTTCACAGCCTGACCTGAATGGAATATTATTACAGCTGGTGCCACTTCTTAATAAATTTCTGAGACACTTTGGCCAATATAAAGTACTTTCAGTTAGTTTCTAACGCCTATCACAATGCATTTACTTGCTTTAACCTGTTTGTACAGTACAACAGAAAACCAAACTTTTTATTAGTAGTGATTTCTAAGGTCCAGATTATCGAATATTATTGCCCTTTTCCTCAAATAAAAGTATATATTAAAAGAAGCGTCTTCTGAATTTAATTTTTAGACCTTTAGGCAACTTTGGGTCAGACAGGATGGATGATGAGATGAATTGGTGGAAAAAGAAACTGGGAGGAAATGGTAGAAGCCCGAGAAAAGCCATGCATACGGTGTTAATCCACCACAAAGTCCATTAGCAGGAGCAGGGGTCGAACCGACCACCCCTATCATCAGAGGTGAGCGCTAAACCATTAACCTTCCGCGGCTCAGCAACATTTTGAAAGCAAATATTTATCTAAAAAATATCGTGTCCTAATAAGACCTTAAATAAGAAAATAATAAACATTTTTTGTTATTTTTTAATTTCACTTAATAAACCAAAACTAAATATACTTAAGTAAATATTAAATAAAATAATTTAGGTTAAAATGCACATTTTTAAATTTAACAAAAAAATCTCTATTATATTTATGAAAATATTGCTCTTAATAAAAATTGAAGGTAAAGAAATGAACGTTCATTTAAAAAAAGGAACCATCGAAATCTCGTAACATTAAGAATTGGCGATAGCCACCACTTTGAATGGCCGCCATCTTGGATAGCTACCCTTTTGGAATGTCTATCACGTATTTTCGTGCTCTATGCATGTCAGTGTACACGTGCTGAAAGTTTCATCAGGTCCCCCCATTTTATACCAAATCATCGTTTTTGGGCTTCTGGCACAACGACTATAGGAGGTAACGTGTTGGAGCTCTTAAAGAGCGGTTCTACTTTCGTAAAATGAAATCTTCTGGTGAATTAGAGCGAAATTTCGGTCTTCCGAATTTAGTTTTTGCCCTGACCATAATTGAAGCTACAATTTTACGCTTTGTTTAATGTCAAAACAGAAAACAGGAAATTCTATATTATTATAGCTATCACAAGATTCCAATCAAGAACATGATGATTACGAGACAGGTAGGCTTTTTCAGAATAATCCCACTCAATGGATACACGAAGAGTGATGACGTGTGAAAAGAAATAAATCCCAATGCTGAATGAAGCTCCTTGTGGAATATTCAATTCTTCCTTTACTTGGAATGCCATAATAATTCAATAATAAATCTAAATTATTGCGGAATTTGAAAGTAGCTATTAATAGGGGAAATATTAGGTACAAGCTTCACAAACAAAAGTTGTGAGTCGTGAGGCGCATATCGCAATGCAGAGCAATGTGGCTCTCTTGAGAAATTACACGCCAATATTTGGATGTCAATAAACTGTCATACGTTAATGAGACGAGAATTAGCGATTTATCGAGAAAGAGCAAACAGAACTGTCAGTATAATCCGCTGAGATAACTTATTTCAGTTGTCCTATACCTGCAACATTAATTTACTAATGTGAAGACTTCGTAATTACAGTGAGACATCATCTCACAATACCAGAGATTGCAATCATGTATAGCACTTGGGAATTGTCTCCACGTGTTTGCTTTTTGAAATCAATATTATCGTTCTCTTCTAACGTAATGACACTACGGCAAGTCACTACAAATTTGAATATTAATCTGTCTTTGTTTTCTATTAACTTAAAAGAAGTTTCCGTAACATACCGAAAGAGCTAAAATCATAGAAGCAATAGAGCGTTTGTCTATATACTCTAAAAATGTGAAGAGTTAGAAAACTCTTTTAAAATGAAAAGCTCCCTATCTACACTTTAAAATCTCCCTCCACCATGCTGACTGCGGTTTTCCACGATTTTAATTAGTTTCACAAGGAAAATACCGGAATAGTACAGCAACAAAGGTGCACTAATTTCCCGGAAGAATGATCGCACCGATCAACCGTAGCTCAGTTGGTAACTTGTTTTCGTCGCATTCGGGAAGTTTTTGGTTCGATCGCAGCGACCGCTCATTTTGACAGATTTTTCCAGGGTTTTTCGTTAGTCACACCACGCTAATGTCTGGATGCTACCCTCGAAAGTAGGTTCTGACCTACTTTCTTCTCACATCCTCTCCTCACTTCCTGTCCGGACCTGAACCACAGTTGCTTAAAGATCATAAATGAAACTGAAATTCGAAAAGCGATCGTCAAGAGACTCATCCTTCAGACAACTGAAAGCCTTATTCCAAAGCTGCCTGCTTACATTTGGATGAAGTAAATCTACATTTAAAAGCCTCTATTTTGTTGATCAAAGGAGGTAAACTTTGAGCCTTTATTATTTACTGTTTCACTAGTTAAATATTTTCTTGCACAATTTTTCAAAGGAATCGGTGTTTTGATAGAAAATAAGTAATCATTTGGCAGACCAACGTAGATCTGCAGGATATTTCTAAAGTTTCGCCAGACAGAGAGCCGCATCAAAATGAAATAACTTGTATACTGTACCTGAAACAATTTTTTTTTTTGGCTCGGCAATATTTTGACGTCATCTCTCGAACAAGATGCATTCGATTGTTTCCACAAGGGCTTGCCTTTAGGAGAAAGCATAGCGTGTTCTGTGGTTGGTTTACTTTAAATTGTGTATTGCAGTGCGCAGAGGGTTCCAAAAGTATCAAAAGAAAACTTCGGATGACAGAAGCATTAAAAGGTGGTTTCCTAACACTTCCAAGAAAACGTGGAAGTGACGCATGCTGTTAAAGACCTACAGCGAGCATAGAAACGGTTGAATCGGTGAGGACGAATGTGCTCGGGAGTTCTAATAACTCCGACAGAAGGAGGGCTGCAGAATTAGGAGTGACTGCCAGTATAAGTTAACCGCGTAAACAACTAAATGCTAATACATATAAGATAAGAATGGTGCAGAACTTAAGTGAGAAAAGCAACGACATTTCCATAAAATTTTGCCAGAAGAAACTTAATCGGTTAGAAAATGTTACGGCAATGCTGGATTTAGTTTCTCTTAGATGAAGCGACTTTTCACGAGTCTGGGTGAACTGAATAGAAATAATTGAAGAGTCAGATACCAGAACCTGTTGAGTCCAAAAATGTGTTTTTGTAGGAAAAAGTACTGTTGGAATACTATAAATGTTGTAGGGATACCACCTGGCGCTGTAGAGGAAACATGTTATGCAAACTGACAATGACAGCTTGAAAGGGCACTTAACAAACTATAGGAAAAACATGTAGATCTCATTTTTTTGCAAAAATGGACTAAACGGGTTTTGGTATCTGACTCTTTAATTGTCAAATTTAGGGACAGGAGTATCCACATGAATTTGAAACAGCTCCAAGGTTATGTTTGGTGTCCCATTGGTATGGGATATTTAATAGTCCCAGTCTTCTTTAAGGATGCCATGCTCATTGGAAATAATTGTTGCAAATATTTTTAATTCCAGAATTAAAGAGATGTGCTATTTCCTTTCAACAAGATGAGGTAATACCCTTATCCTGAAATTAGCCCTTCAGGTGAGACAATTTCTGAACAAACAATTTAGTGACCGGTATACATTATAAAAATCTTCTGAAATAGTTTTGTTTTTAAATTGCACTAATCATGTTGTATGAAGAAATCAACCCATTATAGTATCTCTAATTAGCAGCACCTTACAACCAGAGATTTAAATTCAGGGTATGCCCGGGATGGTTGAACTCACCTACCGATTTTCTAGGGAGGGCTGGGGCCTACCCACCACTGTTATCGCACTCCATGGATCTTATGTTTTCATATATTATACTATGCATACAATACCTCTGTCGAAAATTGTGCGGTAATATTTGGCCAATTACGAATCATTGACTAGGATGGGATGCACTTGTTAGAAACGCTTTTTGGATTAGATCCCACCGATCGGCGTTACAGCCTAATAGAAAATTTCTATTGTGGAAATTGAAGACCTGAATTGAAAAACATCCCAAGTCCAACGGAGCATTTTTTCAGGAGGAACAAAAAACAGTCCAAGGACATGGGATGTTATTGTATTTAGGTGAAATTGTTTTGTATTGAAAAAAGGGTTTGAGTTGGAATTGAATTGAATTTATTTTAAGGTCTTTAGGCAACTAAGGCTCTGGCCGTATGAATGATGATGGGATGAATTGATGGAATGAAGAAAGTGGGAGGAAACGGGAGGACCCTGGGAAAACCCACGCACAATGTGTTTGTCCACCACAAAGCCCACATGGCATGAGCAGGAATCGATCCGACGACCCCTAGCACCAGAGATGAGCCACCGTGGCCCTGTTTTGAGTTGGAGTTAGGATGTAATATTATGCAAGTGGATATTCCTTGGAACATAGATACCGACGAGAAGAAAAAATGAAAATAGGAAAAAAGTGGGCTTGGAATGTTTTGTAATTCAACTATGGTTGCCTATCTCCTAGAGCAGATTTTTTCAGTGCCCCTGTTTAAAGCGAGTATACTTGAAAAGTTATAAACTTATAAGTATAAAGATAAAATTGGTCGTATGGGCGTTAACAGCACTTTGACTTCTTTCTGTTAGTTTATATAACATTTGCATACTCGTAGCAGTTTAAAGCATTTTTGTACATATAATTACTTCAAGATATGAGCACTTTTTTAAACAAATTTTCTCCACTTTTATCCGCTGAACATCATAAAATTGCAAGAAATATGACAGAATACAATCCAAAAGACTAAACATGTGATGACAGGTCGTCAAAGTGAAGGAGCTTTAAAAACAAGGCAACAGAAGTAGGAAATAGGTTAAGAGCGTCTGAAATGATTCTGTCTAAATGAGAATAGCTTCTAAAAACATGGACAAACCACTGAGAATAATTCACTTAGTGTAATTAGAAAATGCATATAGCCACCACTATTGCTGTCAGGAAATTAAAAGAGCTTTCGTAATAAGTAGGTCACAAGAAAACGAAGAGAGCTCACACAAAGATTAAAATAAAGGCATAAAAAATACAAAATTTAGTACCAAAGAGAAGTGGAAATACATAGCAAGCAATTTAGCGATAGTGATGAAAGTTTTAAAGAGAAAAATTGAGGAATAAAGATTTTAACAAGATTAAAAATAAAATAATAGGGACATCCAACAGTGAGTCATTGTACCACACCAATTGCTTATAATTACAGTGCTAAGTGAAATGCAATGTTTTGTAGTGTTTTCCCCAATGAAATTGCTTTTTGTTAATTGCTAACGCTACTTCATTCCTACAGAAAGAGGTGTTTTTGGAGAGTTTATTAAGGAAAATTACTTCACATAAATTCTGTCAGCAGAAAGACATCTGCAAGAGCTATAAACAGTGAACCATTTTCACTTAACATAATGTCTTCACCCTGTTCCTCATTTGACACACTGTTCCTCGTAAAACTACCATAGACTTTAATTTTCTTCTTTATGTTGTGCTGTATACTAGTGTTAATTATTTTTGTGGTAGGTCCTTAAGATTATGTTTCTCTTCAAAGTTTACGGATAACAATATTGAGAAGGTCAGGGAAGCTTCATGTGAATGGAACCTGAGCAATACAGTTTTTAAACTCAAATAATTACGCTGTTTAATATTCCAAGTTACTTTAGTTACCAAGGTCGAATCAAAGGTGTTGAAGCTGTTTCTAATCCTAAAGTAGAAACCCACATACAATATCAGGTAATTGAATTGCTTTTCTACGTCTTATACGGGGTCTTATTAGCATACTCTTACCACAGGTCGTGTTGTACTATTTATTTATTTACCTTGTGACGTCAACTCGCATTCTGCGACATGCGCGTTGCGTTATATGAATATTTTGCGACCTATGTAACTCCCTCGAAACTGGTTGTATAAAGTCTCATCTTTTGAATTTCTTTTCTCATTATATTGTTTCCCAAGAGAATTGTTCATTTCATAAACAGAATATCACTTCATGTATAAACTAATCAGTACAAAAAAAACAAAACATTCGGGGTAAAGGGAACAGTGACGCAAGAACTATACTCACAAAAGAAGTGATATCTATTTTGCGAGTGACTTTCTTTGTGTCATTATGGCTGAAGAGTTTCCTTTGTAATAAAATTAAGAGACTTACTATCATCCCTTCCGCCATAGTGATACAAAAAAGTTACTCGTAAAATAGATATCACTTCTTTTGTGAGTATAGTTCTTGCGTCATTCTTTCCGTTACCCCGAAGGGTTTTTTGTACTGATATCAATTATTTTGTGAGGCTGCCTATTTAAAAAGTGCACATTGTGTTACCATTTGGTGGAAATCGAGTAAAATGTAAGTCTTCATACAAAAGGTCTATTTTGGACCATAGCAGGCTCCGTATCTCAAAAACGGGAACTCCTATAAAAAAAATAAGTATTTTTTTTACCTCTATGCGGCCCGCAATTGACCCCAAAACTCCCTCGTACGAACAATTTTGGATAAAGCAAAAAGACAGACAGAATGACAGACACACTTTTAGATCATTTTTTAAAATTCTGTGTTTTCGCTAAAAAAAAATAAAAGGCCATAACTTTTGAACCCCTTCACCGATTTTGACGTGTTATACACCGTTTGAAAGGTATTAAAGCGTCAATTATGATTTCGCAAGTTTCGGCAGCCTATATGATCTAGGGTCAGTGCTATGATCAGAAATGTGAAATTTTAATTTTTTTCGATCCGCCCGAGAGGGTCCCAGGGAGGTCCTACTGACCTTTTTTTTGTGGTAACTTAGTATGGTAAAGAGCTTTCAAATGCAAGTGCAAGCATCGAATCGGACTTATAGTTCGCTAGCTCCGAAATTACGTAAGTGTCGCTAACTGACTCGTTTGGGAGCGTTACTCGAAGAATGACCATTCTTCATGATCAAGAAAGAGGCATACCACCGTAAGAATGGAAATAAGCAATCGAAGATGTTAGTTATCACTATAATAAATTTAAAGAATTGCGTACTCTTTCCAAAAGAAAAATATATGCATCCTATACAACTTATTTGCGGAATTGTGAGAATAACATTTTAAGTGATCCCAAAAGCTTTTGGACATACATAAAAAATAAAAGACGGAAATCAGAATACAATGTGCTTAATCACGAGGGACATCAATTAGTGGGAGTACAGCTATTGAACACATTGAACTGAAAGACGTAGAAAAAGCTATTAAAAACTGAAACTTCGGATCTTTCGGGGCTGACAAAATCCAATCCTATATCATCATCACACATGAACATAATGGTCATTAGGGCTTAGAGAGGAGCGGAAGACGACACCGACCATCAATTAGTGATCACAAAGGTAAGGGAAAAGTTATGCATAGCGGATAGAGAAAGCAAGGGATCAAACAACTGAAATTCAAAGTTAAACGATTAAATAATCCGAGCATAAAAGCAGATTACCAATTTGAACTCTCAAATAGGTTCGAAATCTTAGTCGACTCGAGTAATAATAAAGATTATATTAATAATAAAATTGGTGTAAATAAGATGTGGGAGGTAATTCGTGAAACAGTTAAGAGCGCAGCGAAGGAACATTTAGGTGAAAAGAAACGGCAGGAAAACAAATCTTGGTTTGATGAAGAATGCCTTAAGCTTCATGATGAACGAAAACAAGCAAGGCAACGATGTCTAAGTAATAAAACCAAAGCGAACACAAACCACTACAGAAACGCGAAACGAAACACCACACGCGGGATCAGAAACAAAAAGCGAGAATATCTGACGCAGAAGATTCAGGAGATAGAAGAAAACGGCTCCTACAAATTCAAGCCGAGACAGTTGTAATTTCCAGGGAAGAAAGTTCATAACCAATTCAATAATTCGATCAATGCTGATTTCTTATTTTCGTTTTTCTTCATTGTTGAAATCGCTTGATTGTTGCTGTGAATATATCAATGAAGCTCTTTCAACAATGAACAAAAAAGAAAATTAAAAATCGGCATTGATCGAACTCTTGAATTTGTTATGAACTTTCTTCCCTGAAAGTTAGAACTCTCTACGCTTGAATTTGTAGGAGCAGCATTGACATTTCGTGCAACGATAAAAATACATTAGACATAATTATAAGGAGATAGGGACCGAGCCACTGTAGCTCAGTGGTAGAGGGTTGGCATAGCATTCGGGAGGTCGTGGGTTTGACCTCAGGGGCCGGCCATCCTGACTGAGGTTTTTCCAGGGTTTTTCCTCAGTCACACCAGGCAAATGCCGGAATGGAGCCTTCAACATAAGCCCTGGTCGACACATTCCCGAATCCTTTCCTCTCCCTATCCCGACTTACTGGTAGTCTTAGATGTCGAAAGGCCATAAATAAAATTCAAAGAAACAATCGGAGGTAGTGCTGCCATCTTTTGTTCGAGTTCGTTGCTTTACATTAACCTTAAAC
Organism: Lepisma saccharinum; assembly: GCA_022664845.1. Taxonomy (NCBI): domain Eukaryota; kingdom Metazoa; phylum Arthropoda; class Insecta; order Zygentoma; family Lepismatidae; genus Lepisma; species Lepisma saccharinum. Next base: position 117,440 of record JAGDQP010001311.1, on the reverse strand, counting down.
AAATCGTGATTTTATTGTGGAATCAAGCTCACGATTCTTGTAATTTCGTATTTTCTAAGCATTAATCAACTGACTCATTGTAATAGCAAAATGTGTGTTACTTTAATTGTAATGTCATTAGTATTTATGGTTTGGTAGGGTAAAGTGAGTGGCCACTTTATCCATTTGGAAGCCATTTTAAAATAGCCACATTTGCAGGAGTAATAGTTGGTCTACAAATTTTGCACCTCACTAAATTTAACGTTAAACACCAAATAGGCTGATCAACTATAAAAAACAAAATGTTAATTTTCTTTCTATATAAGTGTTTTAACAATAAATAATGCTCGCCTAAGATTACATATAACTCACTCTATGGCTTAAGGAACTCGCAAGTTCATCGCCGCAGTAACAAACGTTCGCCATTGAATTCTATCTTGGGCAACATCAACCCTCTTTTCATCACAACCACCTACTCCTCGAAGATCTCTTCTAATATTGTCCTCCCAACGACGTCTCGGTCTTTGCAATGGCCTCTTTCCATCCGGCCTTCCAACCAGGATAAAATATAATCTTCTTTTTTCCCCATCCGAGCTACATGCTATGCCCACCTTAGTCGTCGCAATTTCATTATTTTTACAACATCTGGCGAATCGTACTGTCCGTGGAGTTCTTCATTATGCAGTCTCCTCCATTCTCCAGTCATCTCGTCCCGTTTCGGCCCGTATATCTTTCTCAAAGCCTTATTTTCAAACACACGTAATTTGTGTTTATCTGCTAGGGTCGTACTCCAACTTTCGCAACCGTAAAGTATTACAGGCAGAATAACCGCTCTGTATATTTTCAGTTTCAATTTCCTTGATATTAATCACAATGTTAGAAGTTTTTGGACTGAATAGAAACGTGCGTTTCCTATACTAAGTGACTTTTTATTTCTTCAGTGACCTCATGTTTGCTTGTTACGTATGCTCCCAAGTATTTAAATTTGTTTACTTTCTTTATGACCTCATCCCCAATTCTTATGTGTTTATTTCCTTCATTCCCTGTATTTCGGTTTGTTATCATGTATTTTGTTTTATCTAAGTTTACCTGTAGACCTATCTCATCGCACGCTTCTACTAAGACATGGGTGTTGCTTTGTAGTGCATCTATATCGTCCCCTATTAAATCTACATCATCCGCGTATACGAACAGTTGATTCAAACCATTCAATGATAGTCCATTTTCGCACCCTTTAATTTTTTAAATCGCATGTTCTAACGCAAAGTTAAACAGTAGTGGTGACAAGGCATTTGCCTTGTTTCAATAGGTTGCGAATCTTGAAACGATCTGACATATCCGTACTCTGCTTATGGAGTCGCTGAGACACATCTTCACTAGTTGAACCAGTTTTTTCGGAATTCCAAATCGTATCAGGATCCTGCATAACTTTTCCCTTTTGATAGAATCATGCTTTCTTAAAATCAATGAATAGCTGCTGAACCGTCCCACTGTATTCCCATTTCTTCTCCAAAATTTGTCTCAAGACAAAAATCTGGTCCAACGTGGATCTATTTCTTCTAAATCCACATTGGTGATCTCCAATTATTGCATCTACGTATACACTTAGGCGTGTTAGCAGAATATGCTTGGTTGGAAGTAACGAGATTCCGTGGTAATTATTACAGTCCGATTTATCGTCTTTAGCGAAAAAAATAAATAATAACTTTGTCAACTGTCACCATAGCCATTTCTGCTGCGGGTGATTCATTAAAGGTATTGAAATAATTTAGATGTGTGCCGTTAGAGTGCAGCACACGTAAGGGACGAAAACACCCCATGGCCACTTTACACTTTCTTTCCCTACTTAAGATTTCATACATTAAAATAGCTTTTCCTCAATTTTTATAATAGATTTATAATCTCAACGACTTTGAATTCAGAGTTATTTTAAAGTTAAATAAGTTGCAAATCTCGCCTGTCTAAGCTGTTGGCAGTGGTTCAAGTCTAAAACACATTTCAAAGTGTTTGTGTTTTTTTTTGTACCACCTCCTTTCTAATTCTGTTTTCGCAAAAAGGTGATGTTTGTGTAAAATTTTTAATGGGCAAGAAACCTTTATATTTGTACTGCCCAAAGCCCGTAAATAAATGCAACTAATTTTTCAGTAACCTTAACTTTTACCCAGCCTACGTAGTCTAGGCAATAGCATTGCGGACCGACAATGGGTAGACAAGCGGTTCGAAGCTTGCGGCCGCGATTCTTGACTGGGAATATCCAGGGTTACCCTCAGTTTCACCAGGCGAATACCAGGATGGTACATTAAGTAAAGTTCCGGTGGATAGCTTCTACTCTACCCAAATCCAGTCTGAGCCAAAATATCATTAAACCGAAATGCTTTTTTAAAAAAATGAATTCAACTTTACCATTTCTGAACATTTACCTCCGTGTTACACCGAAGTAGGGCATGAATTCAGTTAAAACCGTTCATTGAAAAAGTAAAATATTCTCTATTGATTTAGTACTTTCTGTGACACCAATTTGACGGTTTCAATAGGGCGGCAATGTATGTCCTACGTGAATTAATCTCATTTAAATTAGTAACACAGATTTAACAAAGCCCCCACCAATACACACTTGTCCTATTGTCACGCCCACTCTTCGAAGCCACCTGCGGAATATACAATGGAATTTTCAATACACAAAGCTTTTTACTTCCTCTTCTAAAACAAATCCCGTCTCACTCATTCAGAAAAAAAAGAAATGGAATCACACATGAAAAAAAAATGCTACTGTTTGAGAAGCAAAAAAACAAAACACTTTATTCCATTTGTAACTTTGATTTCTTTTTTTATGGTAGTGCTACTTTTGTTACTGGTGCTACACTATGGGTGTCATCATGACAGATGAAAAGAAGAGGTTCCTGTGTTCTCTGAAATATCCTTATTGCTATTTGACGTATCTAAAAGCCTCTTAGTCCAAATACATGACACTGTACTCCAATACGCCATTTACATTGTTGGTTCTGGATCAATTAACAGTTTGATTTTCGTCAGTTTGGCGACGTTGCTTTAAATCCCAAATTTTGATTACTAAAACGAAACTTTCATTTGGTATTTATAATGTTTCATGTTCTACTTCTCTGTGCAATTCTCGTATTTAGAAAATAATTTTGACGCAATTATTGTGTGATCTAAGTCGGAAAACACAGATTTATTTGTAAGTGCTTGAAATAATAGAAAACGAATACACATGAGTGGATACCGGGTGTATGCGCTATCTTTTAGAGGGCGCGTTTGTCATGGCCGCCATCTTGAATCTTGTTCTAGTTTTTAAAAAAAGCAGGAAAAAAGTCATGTAACATATCAATATGGGCCATAATTTTACCAGCAATACATTGGTGAAGTCATTTCTACCATAAATGTATTTTTGAGAGAGATGATGAGATGTGGCATTAGTGTGCGTAGTTGATTGAAAAAACTGGAAATACTCTGGTCTTCTTGAAACACTGCAAGAAATAAAAACCTAATGCACTGGGTATGTGGTCTTCAATACTCATTATAATTTGGAAAATGGCCTGCACGTTAATAGAAATTCCCAATCGAAAAACAAGGTGGGAAAAATAAGCGCTGCAATTCTCGTAATCGGAAAGGCTCCGGCGGAAGGTATCTTAATACAATAGCAACTACAACAATAACAACAACAATAAGTACTACTACTACTAATAATAATAATTAATAATATCATATCTTTATTAGAGTGCTATGAACAGTACAATACCAATATAGCACTGCAACATAAGGATACATATTGGCTACAGATGTAAGTAAAGAACTGGATACAAAATAACAAAGAATACCAACTATCGAGTCAGAGTTGTTGAAGAAAAAAAAAGGATTTCATAACTACAATACTTAGTTAAATTAAATTATCTAATGCAAGTGCACGCTCATTAAATACATATTATCGTATAAATGCAGAACATGATTACAAATGTGGAGGTAATTTACTATTCATTTCGATTTAAAAGTTCGGCGCCTTTGTCAAATGTTGTTACCAGCTTGTTGTTGCCAGTTACCAGCTTATTATCTTATTATTATTATTATTATTATTATTATTATTATTATTATTATTATTATTTATTTCTGTTACATCCATTTAAAATTTTAATAGAATGGTCAAAAGCAAGAATTGTTCTTTATTTATAATTATTTTACTTGAAATAGAACAGCCACTTTATAATTAAATAATTAAAATTAATAAAAAAAATCATAGCTTCTGAACCCATTCACCGATTTTCACTGTGATACACCGTTTGAAAGGTATTGAAGCGTAAATTGATTCCACAAGTTTATATACGGTCTGGGATCAGTGCTATAATCAAAAATGTAATTTTTTTTATTTTTTCTTCGAACCGCCCTAGGGGGTTCCACGGAGGTCCTACTGACCGATTTTTTTTCTATGTCTTACTACGCTAAAGAGCTTTCAAATGCAAGTTCAAGCATCAAAATTGGGCTTATAGTTCGCTAGATACAAAAGCTAGCTGTATATACGTGAGAGCCGTTAACAGACTCGTTTGTGAGCGTCACTCGAAGAACTATCGTTCTTCATGAGTGTAACTCAAGACTTATAAAAAGTTGTAACATATCAAATTCTTGCAAAGAGTCACAAAATTATTGTTTTTCACGATATTATTCTATTAGCATGGAATGTATCTCTAGTTGCAGTTGTTTGGCAAAAGAAGCGAGATGGAACGCAGTCGGGGAACTACCAGACTTGAGATACAAAGATCCAATTTGGATTACGTATGTGTAGTTCGAGAAGCTTCGCCGATATCTTTCAATCGACTCTTCAACCGCCTTCATAACCCTACTGGTTACTGAGTTAAAAGATATCGACGGACGGGTCGACAAATATATTCTATACAAATTTGAACTCGGTTCGCTTGAGACCCTTCGAACAACACCTCAAACGCCGTCGTAGCTTTAGTAATTCCTGAACTAATAGCTCCTGACTTGAAAGTTATTGACGGGCTGACGGAAGAGAGGATAGACATGATCTACGGGACTTTGATTTTGTCTCTCCGAGACCTTTCCAACGACACCTCAACACACTTCGTAGCACTAATAATTCCAGAGTTGAAAGTTGTGGACAGAAATACAAACAGACGGTATCACGGTGATATAATGCTTCCCAGCTTTAGCTGGTGAAACCTAGAAAGCTATTATGTATGTTTACCTCTACCTTTATAAATGGATAAACAGCAGAATTATTAAAAGAACGTGCTGTCCTTGAAAGCTTCATGGAGTGGACAGTAATGTAAATTAAACATCAAAGGGAATATCAAATAAAATGCTTAATGAGATTTCCTTTACGGAACACGAATTAATCTCAAGCGCCCACCTCACTTTTTCGACCTCTTTAAAAAGAAAATCACAAAGAGTTAAAGGATCGAAACTAATTTTTATTTTAACATTTTCAAACTCTACAAGCTACTTCAATTACTTCTGTTCCCTGCAGAGGGATCAACAAGTATTTGTATAGTCTTTTAGCATTAAAAAATCTCTGAAAATAAAACATTTTTAATCAAAAGAAATCATGGTGCGATTTTATTACGTTTGAAATTATTTTGTTTCATAATAACACATTTAATAGTCTATAGAAAATGTATGGTATTAAAACATTAAGAAATGTATGGGCTAGGATCTCTATTGAAGCTACTATCCCTGCATTTATCTTGTAGGAATGAGAAATATAGAGAGATCAGGATAAGTCACTCTGAATTGCAAGAGTCAAACCAGTGCAATAGTCGTTCTGCCAAAGAATGGTCCTTCTGCCATGACTTTTATTACTAGGCCACGACACGTATAATAAATTTTCAATCGGTCATAAACTTAATGGTATTCCATCGTGAACGAAATATTGACTCCTATCCAATTCACACAGTTTTCTGAAAAACAATTTCCAGTAATGTTAAACCTAAATCTTCTGACATTAATTACGACTCAAGTGGTATGAGACGAGACCTTATTTTGTAGTCCCGTAACTTTTCCCCTTGAGAGAAACTCACATTTCCAACCAGACACTGATTTCATGCAGAGTCTAATTTTCAATTTCTTTGCTTGTTGATTTCTGTTTATTTGAGAAGAAGAAGATTTTTTTTTTAAATTAAAATGTTGGAAAAGAGCAAACAGAGAGAGAAAAATGCATAAAAGTGTGCAGAATTCATGACAAGTGGATGTACTGGAGCGCAGTCATATGGCGTAGAGCAGGATATTCATTATAGACATGCACATGGGGAAAAGTTAATTTTTCTTCTTGAAGCAACAAAGATAATGAACAATCTCCATAGCAACGGTTACGTTAATTTTCTATTACTTTTCATTGAAATAAAAACGTTTTTTTTTCCTACTCTTGTACGATTCTTCCTCTTTTTCAATTTCTCCTCCATTTTTTGTTAATTTGCTGTTTTCTTTACATTATTATTTTGTTTTTAGAAAAGAGATGTTATTTAGTTTTTGTGTACGATTGTTATAAATCCAATGCAAAGGAATAAATTTGTATGTCCTATATAAATAGCAGGTTCTATTACTGGTTCCTAATTATGAATTTGCTGAGAAATAAACTCTTTTAGGTGAAGACTTCTGACACACTAAAAATGAAAATTTTGTGTCCTTAGAGATTTTCTTGTTATTTATTGACAGATTCTAGGACAAAATTGCTCTTTGGAAGAATTAACTCTGATTCTTACTAACGGCCTGAACCTTACACACAGGTTTTGGTAAACTGGATGGTAAAGGACGTGACCCCTTGTTTCGCATTACTCGACCTTCTGGCTACTTCTACCACATAACTAAAATTATTTTGTATAATAATTAAGTGTTCCCTTTGGGTACGTGGCAACGCTCGTTGCCTTGTATTCAAAGGGGTCCAGGATCAACTCCCGGTGGGAAGACAAGTGATTCGGAGGCAACGTTAAACTATAGGTCCTGTGCTTAGGACATTATCTGCATCCGATGGAAGGCCATTGCAAAATATCATCGGTTCATCTTCAGGTCAGGACCTGCCTTCGGACCCATCATTATTAATTAAGTATAACTTTATCCAATGTCTTCATGATCTATACACCTACTGCTACTTACTGCAACAACTGTACACTTCAATTGTGGGCACAACATGCCGATTTTATACCCACAATTTTTGAGAGGCAGTGGAGAACCCAGGATTGGGTTTTTGAGGATCGTTTTTTTGTCTCCCAGTTCTTGGGAGGGAAGAGATTAATAACAAACGATGGTTAAAAAATGAACCCCTGTACCCGTCACTGCCTCTGAAAAATAGGCCGTATAATGTACCCACATTTTTTTTTAGAATCAGTGATGGGCACAGGGATTTATATTTTACCATCTTTTTATTATTATTATTATTTATTTATCTGTTCCCTCCCAAGAACTGGGAGGTAAAGAACCGCCCCTCTAAACCAAATCCTGGATTCGCCACTGCCTCTCAAAACTGGCATTTTGTACCCGCAATTCAAACGTACAGCTTTTGCAGTGTACCTTCCGAGATAGCACCTCTTCTCTCATCTTGAGGTATAGTTTATAAATCCTGAGCCTACCTGCGACGGGATTCGAACCTGGGACTTTCTTATATTTATTCCGTCACTCTAACCACTCCCAAAGGGTATTTCTCAAGTGACTACATTTTACTCTTCCTTTCATGGTACGAGGTCACATTTTCCTGTTCCTGAACTACAGACATCCATATGGGCTTGAATCTGATACTGGGATTTCTGATTGGATCTCTTGTTAGTGTTACGACAGCGCTATGTCAACTGAAAAATCAAAGTAACTAGGCTTCCTTTCTCCCTGGGAAAGAACTTGGTTGAGCGCTATTCCGTATCCCACAGGCTATAAAGGATATAAAGCACATTGTCAATTCGACTATCCTTGCGAACCGGCCCGCGCAGACCATACTCAGCCAGCCTCGCTCGGAAGTTTCGTCTCTGCATTAATTAAGGTTTTTAAGTGGCATTGAAATGGATGGGAAATGGTCGTTGAAAATTCAACATTTCCTAATTATATTGGTGCATTTTTCTACGTCACAAGTAGGTTCAATTTCAGCATTTCCAATGATACCCACAAGGTCCTTCTCAAAAACATGCATTTTGTGGATAGATATGGACATACACTGAGCGTCTGCCATGTCCAGTTTATGGCCATCTATTTTGCAGACGTCCATATCATGTCCAGTTTGTCCATGGCCATAAATGGACGTAGTGGTAAGTAAAATGAACGTCCAGTAGGCAGTCTGTGCTTTTAGGGGTGTTGGAAACCCCTGAGGTAGCACAACGTTTATTTATTTGAGCATTTAGTATGTTCTAGTGATAAGCAGAGAATGCAGTGTTGCCAATTTAAAAAAAGTTAAATGTTTAAAATGCTTATAATCCTTGTGTTGTATGTGCAGTTTGCAACACTGCATTTCATGCGTCATATTTGACATTTATCACCGCCATGGAATACCAAGTACCCAATAAGTCGACGTAAGTGATTGGACAGAAAGTGAAATACAGCTTAGGCATGGCAGTTAAAATTACTCCGATTGAAATACAACAACAACAAAAACTAATGAAAGCCTTTTAAGAATCTCACTTTCGTTTTGTGCCAGTTTCGTGTTATTACCATGTTTATGTTAACCATGAGAACTTTTGTTTATTTACTTATATGCTTGTTTGTTCATCTTATTTTACCTGGGGCAGATTAAGATTTAGAGACAAGTAAAATATGAAAGTTCTCCTGAATTTCCTTGTTTTCATGCCTCTCTCATCAGTGATACATACATAAATCCAGACGCATACATGAAGAGATTTCATCTCTTTCTTTTATTTTCTCTTTATAAAATCTTACAAAGAAATGTCGTTGTTATCTGTTACATGCTTCAGTTGTTTGCAGTTTCGCAGAATTTGATTTGTTGAAATGTCAGTTGAAAAAAAATAAGTAACATTTTAGTATTATTCGAGGAATTTCTCATTCTCTTCTTTATCAACTTCATTACTGATATGCGCATTCGGTATTGGCCTCTGGTATTACGTGATCTGGCCTCACACAGTCTTGACATGTGCCTGAATATGTAATGTTGTGTGACGTTACACTCAAAAAAATATTGGTGTTTATTACCACCCCAAAAGGTATAATAGAACACCTCTATCTCTACACCAATTCCAGTGCTGGTTAACACCATCCGGGGTGTCCAACAACGTTTCTGGTGTTGACAAACACCTGTACCGGTATTCAGAAACACCGTTAGGAGTGTGAAAGTGCACCTCTAGAAGTGTTAGGGAACACCACCCAACACTGGAATTGGTGTAGAAGTAGAGGTGTTCTATTACACCTTTTGGGGTGGTAATAAACACCAATATTTTTTTGAGTGTAGATTCTGATATAATGTGGTGAAATATTCAAGAGTCAACATGAAATATAAGATTTAATTTCTGATTACTATGTCCCCAAAACATATCAGATATATACACAAGTAAAGGAGACATATCACAAATCAAAAGAATGAACTAGAACTCCACATAAGCAAGACACAAAGTCAATAACAAAAAGAATACTTTCCTTTGCCTAATTACATTTGAATTTCCCGCGGTTGACTTTACACCTTCGCAACAAGTATGAGACATAAATATAGCAGACACTGATGTTTCATAAGATGTCAATTCTATTACCTTGTTACGGGTATTATAGGTTCAAGTCCAGTTTGTTTTCGCACTAAACCTAACGAGCTTAAAACGTTCGAGAGGTTAACATAAACCAAACATGAATGTTGTTAAGAGTTCTGAAGCATCGTTTGCAGACTAAACCAACCAACATAGATTATTTTGTTCATGTTTAAATAATACAGAAGGCTTTTCGTGGAATATCTCATCAATCTGCTCTGAGGTTCACAAAAGAGCGGCGAGTGTAATTGTCGTCATAGTAACCTTCCTCTCGACAGCAATCCGGCTGTCATCTGTGATCCGTGATAAAATTACACTGACACTTGATGAAGAAAAAAATCCCATGAAGATGACAAGAATTTAAAAAATGCAATAAAGTCTGAAAGGAAATTAACGGGAGAAGGAGATGAACCAAAGGTATGAAGTACCTCGTTCTTGCTCGCTACAAACATGAAAAATACTATGTACCTGCTGCACCACTTGAAACTCGTGATTGAGTTTGTACGCGTAGTTAAGAGTTTCGTCCTTGGATGTTGTTTGGTACAATTTGAAGAGTTTCAATTAACGAGCAAAAGTATTCTGACGTGGAACACCCCGATTATACAGTATAAACATGGCTGACTATTCTTCCAAGTGAAATGATCAAATATTGCAGGATGTTATAGTTGCAGGCCTATCTGAAATTTGGTTACATCATTTTAATGCTCCATTCCAAAATTTATTTCCATGTTTCCTCAGTATTGGCCAAATAATACTTGAGACTTTAGTGTCGAAAAGAATAAATACAGCTATGTACCTTGTATGACGCGGTTAACTCGTTCCAAGATAGCCGACAGAGGTAGTCGTGTGGTCTGAGACGTTAGGCCAGCGTTTCCAAGATTGCGGTTCGAATCCTGTCTGGGGCATTGCACTCATATATTCGTCACGGGAAAAGTCTGAAGTTACCAAAATGATCCTTACAAAATAAGGTTTACCGAGTTTTTGTTCCTAGATACTTCGCGCTTTAGAAAACCGCACTAATAAATGCTTTATTACTTCGAGAGAAAAAAATCATGAGAAACACACTGGTCTCTGTACCACATCGCAGTTTTGACCTCACTCAAAAGTGAATCAAGTTTGCTTTGACAAGTAAAACAACTTAATGCTAGATTAGGTAATCAAGCCAAGAAGGTTTAAACAAAGTTGAATCAAGCAGTCTAGTTTCCAAGAATCAAGCTTGAAATAGCCTTGACATGACAAGAAAGAAACGCATAATGTACTTCTTAAAAAAGTGAAAACGTTCTCTTGTGTAAGAATCGAACGGAGGACCACTAACACACAGATACGATGCTGAACCCACAGTACCACAGAACAACACTCCCTGCCTTTCCTACCGCTATTTATACTTAGCTCATCAGATCGCAAGAGACAGAAATTGGGTTGGAGTTTGGCTGAGATGTCAAAACAGTCCTGGCATATGATGGGACTTCAGCGTACTGAGACCTCAGTGGAAGTCCAACGAAAAAATTCAAATAAAGAGTTTGCAAACTTTCTCACATAACTGCTTGTTCCAACATGCTTGAATTAGGTTAGTTATAACAGCAACAATATTGTACAAACAAGCAACTTACGTTGTTCCAATAAGATTGTTTCATCCTTGTTTATTATATTCAACACAATATCAAATATGACAAGCTCAAAGCAAATGACTGACAACCTTGTTGCAAGCTGGTGTGCTATCTGCGTAGCGACCAGAAATCAAACCCGGATCTCTCAGTTCTATCAATTCAACTGCTGCCACCGTAATTTGTAGCTTATTTGGTACAGCCCGACGACAAATTGGGAGATTCGAGTTTAATTCCCGGTCACTACAGAGACCATTTTTTTTCGTATAATCAACATGTTAGCATCGTGAATGAAGAATGCTGTTGTAGACTCGTTAAGTATGTAAGTTTCCTTCTTAAATAATGGGCAGGCCCGTAGCCAGCCAAAAACATTAGGAGGGCTGGGCAACATTTAGGGGGGGGTAGTCGATTTATCAAACAGATTCCTTTGCGGAACGATTTTAATAAAAAAAATGCGTGGTTGCATAACAAAAAGGAGTAAATTTACATAGATTTCAGCGAATTTGCTGTACTTTTTATCTGTAAAATAGACCGTCACTGCCCGGTTAAATGACAGTGATCACGTTTATCATCTGTACTCCTACGGAAAATCGTCTCACTCGCGCTTATTTCTACTCATATTTACTCCAGAGAATGTCTGGGAATCCCCTACTTCCTTTGGGCCACCCCTTGCGCATCCATTCCATAATTTGGAAGCAGTTTTGGGTAGAGCAGGTTTCAAATCTCTGAGGGTGCCTTAGTTCTACTCTTAATGTTCCTGGAATTATCAAACTTTAGAGTTCATTTTCCCACGCTTTCGGAATCCTCATAGCGGCGAAACGAAGCATTTGTGCATCCTCGATGGTCTATACTTCTTTCTCTTATTCTCATATATTCAGTGCTCGAAGTGGGGATGCACGAGGGGGCATACCGTGGTTTTATCTTCTTCATTCTAGATTTGGCGCACCCGTATCTTTTTATTAATAAGAGCTCATTGCCTTTACTTTCAATAATCAATCGCCGTCACTAGTCTTTTCTAGTCCCCTTCTTCAATCGTTCCCTAACCTTTTCTAACCCACTTCGAGCATTGTATACACAGTCTGGTCCATAAGTTCCCGGACTAGGGTCATTGGAAGAAAAATAAGAAGATTGGTATCATTATTTTAGTTTGTTTATCCAAAATAGGTTCCATTTGAAGCAATACACTGCTAAGCAAGTGTTTCCAACTTTTTGTGGCCTTGGAAAACTTCTGCGGGAATCCTGTTCAGTTGGTCGGTCACAGCTTTTTGAATCTCCTTGATGGTATCGAATTTTTCACCCTTTAGTTGCAACTTCACCTTGGAGACAGAAAATAACCGGACAGAGACACGTCTGGAGAGTATGGGGGATGATGCAAGGCTACCATTTGTTTTTCAGTTCGAAACAGTTTATTCGTGTCAGTGCATGCGCAACAAATCTTGTGCACACTTTTTTTCTTCTCAAGTCTTCGCTTAGAATTCGTAAAACCAGTTTTCGGTATATTGAGTGTATCTGCTATTAACTGAGACATCACTCTTCGATCTTCTTTGAGCATTTTGGATACGGCGTCCATGTTGTTATCGGCTTGGGTTGTTGTGGGCCGACCACTGTGCTCGTCGTCATTCACTGGCTTCCTACCCTCTCGAAACCGTTTGTGACACTCAAAAATGGTCGTTCGTTTATTGTTGTATCACCATAAGCTTTCTGAATCATTTTTCGCACGTGTCTCTTGTATAAACATAGAAATATCAGCTTTACAGCAGAATTTAATCGTTGTTCGTCCTTCTCATCCATTTCACACTTTGACACAGACTAACAGCAGCGGTGTGAATCACACGTCTTGTCTTCTAAACTACTGCAACTACACTAACGCCAATTTACACTATTGTTAAGTAGGCCTAGTACTGCGTAATCCTATCGTGTCCCACAATTAGCGGTAAAAGATTAGTCCGGGAATTTATGAACTGGACTGTGTATATTATATTACCTCGCCGCAAATATCGCACATAGCTTTCATCGATAAAGCATTATTACGGAAAATTAACCGAGAAAAGCTAACGTGAAACGGCTAAATATATATTAGACCTGATTTAATCCAGACCCGTCACCAATCAACATTTTTTCAAGGGGCACCGGTCCTGATAGTTGAGGGATCACTTGTTTGGTCTGATGAAGCATATCAGCCAACATACTACGAGAAATTATCTCACTGTTATTCAAAAGTTATCTACAAGGATGGCAGTATTATTTGCAGAAATTTAATATAGCTACAGTTTAGAATAATATATATATATATATATATATTTGTCTATTCGAGATAACCAGACCAGTGTCGGTTTCGATACTAGCCAAATCAACATGTATTTTGACTCTATCTGATCATAAGGGAATAGAAGCCTACACTTGGAATTCAATTAACACTTCCTTTCACTTGTATATGGGAAGATTTTTATATTTTGGTTCATAAATGTCATATGTTCAGTGGAAACCATTTGTGTAGCTTCTCTACCTAAAAGGATTTCGCGTGATAAATCTGCTATCTTTTTTTTGTCAACTTTTTAGCATTTCGCCTTAGCGACAGGTCCTTTGAAGTTGGTCTATTCTTCCCGATTTTTTCTATATTTTATTTTCTAGCCACGATTGGACTAAATACACAGATGTCGGTGGAGAATCTTTGTTGTACTATTTTTTCCAAAGCAATGTGGATTTTTGTCCTTTTAAATTTTTTGTGTAATTCTTTTTGTAAGGAGTTGAGCAGCCCCCTAAGGTGTACCTAAGATGTTTTGTGCTTTTATATATTAAACCATTATATTTTTAGGGGAAATTTGCGAAGTTCCTATGGCGGTATCAATTGTTTGTCCCATGAAGGAATCGACTTAATGATCCCAGAGATTTTTGCTGTGTCAGCTGCTCTTTTTGTTGAACAAAGAAGTTAAGTTGATGGTGTTCGTACATTGCTAATTTATAGAAGTGAATACTTCAATGTTTATTATTAGAGTATATTTTTATATAAGCATAGTCTCTCTTAAATGAAACTAACTTCAGGTGACACTCGCAAATATATCTCGTTTTTTCTCTAATTTTATAAAACCTGGCATGCACCTTCCGAACCGCACCCGATACGTCTAAAAGTGCCCTTTTATTATCACAATACGTTAATTCGCGTTTGAATATTATTTTGTACTATTTCTCGCATAAGAAACTAGCAAAATGAATTTGGAACTTTGTAAGGGATCGTCAAAGGCATCTTTTCTGAAATTTGCTATAGGAAAGTACTTCTAACACTGCGTATAAAGTGGTGATTTTTCGATTCATAAGAGTTACATTCGATTCAAAAATAATGGAATACGATATACTGTATAAAAACACATATTTTTACCAATAATATACATTTAAGAACATCTATTCAAAATTCTTAAAATTTTATCAAGTATATGTTTGATCTTTAATTTTCATACATGGACGCAAAGTGTTGGTAGGAAGGCTACGAAAATTTACAGGCTGGGAAAAATTTAGGGGGGATAATGCCCCCTTGGCTACGGGCCTGCACTACAAAAACCATTTTTTCGTATTATCAACATGTTACCATGCTGAGTGAAGAATACTGTTGTAGACTCGTAAAGTACGTAAGTATACTGGGATTAAACGAGGACTGACGGCCGGAAGGATGTAGCATCCTATTGTGGAAACTGCGGATAATGGTGATTCCTACGTATTTGATGTCGTCGTGTTATCATGCAAATCTGAACTGCATATCCTGCAGTGCGTCCCCGCTTAGCAGGATAGACCACAAGCATGAATTGCATTACATTGTTCGTATTATTTTTTATTTTATTTTATTTTTTATATTTTTTTGCGACATTATACCAAACGGGCGCTCTTCAGGTGGCGGTACACGAGACCGAAAAGTACGAGCTAGACATATTAGCGATACAAGAAGTTCGGTGGGAGGGTCAAGATAGTATCCCACAGGGCAAGTACACTTTCTACTACGGGGGAACACAGTCTCACGATTTCGGAACAGGGTTCCTCATTAAGAATAGTATCCTTCAGGCGGTTCAGAATATAGAGTTCGTAAACGAAAGACTATCGTACGTTACGATCCGTACTCGATGGGGCAACACGGTTTTATTAAACGTCTATGCTCCGACCGAGGTGGCTACTGATAACGACAAAGATATATTCTACGATGAGCTAGAAAGGTTGTTTGACCGATTACCGAAGTATAATTCGAAAATTGTGTTGGGTGATTTCAATGCAAAGGTAGGGAGGGAAGAAAAATATAGACCTACTATAGGCAAATACAGTCTTCACGAAAAGACCAACAACAATGGAGAAAGACTGATAACTTTCGCGATTTCGAAAAACCTACTGGTAAAGAGCACGTACTTTGAACACAAAGACATACACAAATACACGTGGGTATCTCCGGACGGCAAAACTCTCAACCAGATCGATCACGTATTAGTAGACAGACGAAGACACACCAACATAATGGACGTTAGGTCGTACAGAGGAGCGGAAGGTGACACCGACCATCAATTAGTTATCACAAAAGTAAGGGAAAAGTTATGCATCGCGAACAGAGAAAGCAAGGGATCAAAACAACTGAAATTCGAAGTGAAACTATTAAATAATCCGAGCATAAGAGCAGATTACCAACTCGAACTCTCAAATAGGTTCGAAATCCTAGCCGATTCGAGTAATAATAATGATGATATTAATAGTGAAATTGATGTAAGTAAGATGTGGGAGGCAATTCGTGAAACAATTAAGAGCGCAGCGAAGGAACGCGTAGGTGAGAAGAAACAACAGAAAAACAAACCTTGGTTTGATGAAGAATGCATTAAACTTCATGAGGAACGAAAACAAGCAAGGCAACGATGGCTAAGTAATAAAAGCGAAGCAAATACCAACCACTACAGTAACGCGAAACGAAACGCCACACTAGGGTTCAGAAACAAAAAGCGAGAATATCTGACGCAGAAGATTCAGGAGATTGAGGAAAACGGGAAGACAAATAACATACGAGATCTATACAAAGGGGTAAACTCGTTAAGAAAAGGTTACCAGCCGAGGTTAGGAATGATTAGAAATGAACGTGGAGATCTTCAGGCGGATCCGACTAAAATTGTCGATGTGTGGAAAAGTTATTTCGACAAACTTCTTAATGTACACAGCGGGGAAGAAACAGAGGAATTTGAAATCCATACCGCAGAACCGTGGATTCCCGAACCTAGCGAGATCGAGATCGAAATGTCGGTTAAGAAATTGAAAAATTTCAAATCACCAGGAATAGACAATATTCCAGCCGAATTAATTAAAACAGGAGGAACGGCACTAACCAAGGAACTACATAAATTGATAAGTGCTATATGGAGAAAGGAGGAGCTCCCAAAGGAATGGAAAACATCAATAATTGTTCCGATTTACAAAAAAGGCGATAAGTCGGAATGCAATAATTACCGCGGAATCTCGTTACTTCCAACTTGTTACAAGGTATTAAGTAATATTCTGTTAACACGCCTAAATGTATACGTAGATGAAATAATTGGAGATCACCAATGTGGATTTAGAAGAAATAGATCCACGTTGGACCAGATTTTTGCTTTGAGACAAATTTTGGAGAAGAAATGGGAATACAATGGGACGGTTCATCAGCTATTCATTGATTTTAAGAAAGCATATGATTCTATCAAAAGGGAAAAGTTATACAGTATCCTGATACGATTTGGAATACCGAAAAAATTGGTCCAACTAGTGAAGATGTGTCTCAGCGACCCCATAAGCAGAGTACGGATAGGTAATAATATGTCAGATAGTTTCAAGATTCGCAACGGATTGAAACAAGGCGATGCCTTGTCACCACTACTGTTTAACTTCGCGTTAGAATATGCGATTTTAAAAATTAAAGGGGACAAAAAGGGACTGTCATTGAATGGTTTGAATCAACTGTTTGTATACGCGGATGATGTAGATTTAATAGGGGACGATATAGATGCACTACAAAGCAACACCGATGTCTTAGTAGAAGCGTGCGATGAGATAGGTCTACAGGTAAACATAGATAAAACAAAATACATGGTAACAAGCCGAAGCACAGGGAATGAAGGAATTAAAAACATAAGAATTAGGGATGAGGTCATAGAGAAAGTAAACAAATTTAAATACTTGGGAGCATACGTAACAAGCAAAAATGAGGTCACGGAAGAAATAAAAAGTCGCTTAGTATCGGGGAACGCATGTTTCTACTCAGTCCAAAAACTTCTAGCATCGCGATTAATATCAAGGAAATTGAAATTAAAAATATACAGAACGGTTATTCTGCCGGTAATTCTCTACGGTTGCGAAAGTTGGAGTACGACCCTAGCAGATGAACATAAATTACGTGTATTTGAAAATAAGGTTTTGAGAAAGATATATGGGCCAAAACGGGACGAGATGACTGGAGAGTGGAGGAGACTGCATAATGAAGAACTCCACGGACTGTACGATTCACCAGATGTTGTAAAAATAATGAAATCGAGACGACTAAGGTGGGCAGGGCATGTAGCTCGGATGGGGGAAAAACGAAGATTATATTCAATCCTGGTTGGAAGGCCCGATGGAAAGAGGCCATTGGGAAGACCGAGACGTCGTTGGGAGGACAATATTAGAAGAGATCTTCGAGAAGTAGGTGTTCGTGATGAAAACTGGCTTGATACTGCCCAGGATAGAATCCAATGGCGAACGTTTGTTACTGCGGCGATGAACTTGCGAGTTCCATAAGCCATAGAGTTAGTTAGTTAGTTTGCGACATTGCCGCGAGAGAGGCACATTATTGTGCCGGGGTAAAGCCTTGGAGAAACCCTGACATAATGTCTCTTTTCGCTATTTAATATGTTATCGTCTGGTCAGACCTAAACTCATTCTGTAAAATTAGTCGTGCCTGTTTCCTCTATTTTGCTTATCCCATGTTTCTTCTTTTAGCAAACGATGTGCCGTTATCGCCATCAGAGCTGAAATCTGGTCATTTTTGGTGAACCGGTGACGGCCTGATCTGTACGTAGGTGAACCAATCTTGACCGAAGTAATCTGAATGACCCGGTGACCCCGTCGAACTTTTCGCCTTCTGGGGTAACCCCTGTCTTGGTCACCCCCTGAAAGAAACACTGTTCAAACGCAACATTGCACGTAGAAAAAATTCACTGAAGGTTCAGTTGCAGGTAGTCAAATGTTCAGTTCCAGATGAACCTGCCGAACGTACGGCTATGGCTACTGAAAATATTTAGTTAAAGGTATTTAGTGAACGAAGCAGTGTACCAGACGTGATAGTGCCTGTTACTGCAGCATATAGTAAAACAGTATTGACTAGTGAAAGAAAAGAGAGGTCTGGAGTGGGGTTCGAACTCACGACCTTCAGATTTGCTTGTTCACCTTGTTGTCCAACACTCTACCCCTGTTCCACTGTTTCTGCTATTCGCTCGTTCAGGACTTTAATAACAAGTCAACCAATCCAAAAAATATGGCAATCTGAACCTTTTTCAAAGATAAACTTCTTCACTACACGTATTTGTTCCACCTATTGAGCGAGAGCACCGAGCCGCCGTAGCTCAGTGGTAGAGCGTTGGCGTAGCATTCGGGAGGTCCTGGGTTCGATCCAGCGGCAGACTATTCTGTTTTTCCAGGGGGTGTTCCTCAGTCTCACCAGGCAAATGCACCTTCAACGTAGGCCCTGTCCGACACCTTCCCGAATCATTTCCCCTCCCCTATTCCGGCTTGAGCCTCAGATGCCTAAAGGCCATAAATAAAATTCAAATTCTTGAACGAGATCCAATGGTTTGTCCTGACCACGCTTTATTTTGGAGAAAGATGACGATGATCAAACAATCCAAACGAACAGCATTTTAAACTATAGAATCACAAAAAGGTAAATGTCCCCTGTGTGATAAGCATGAGGCGTGAACAGTGCATGGGGGATGTGGAGGTAACGCTTCACATATCCTCGACCAATACCACTAAGTGAGGTGGGATGATCAGTCCCACACTCGACCGCCTAAAGGCCCAACACTCTGGTACTCAATTTGCTAGGAGCATGATTGTACCTCAGAGTTCCAGTAACGGGTGCACCTGAGAGAAGTCTTCAGTGTCCTAGCCGGGATTTAACTCGGACCGCCCTGTTCGTAACGAGATTCACTATCGCCCGAGCCACGGCGACCCCATACAATCACAAATACAGTCTACAGAGTTAATTAAAAAGTTTGACTTTATTATAAAAACACAAAGTGTATCAAAATGTTAAGATATGATAACCACTGTAGAACTCGGGCGGAAGTTTTTTCTTAATTATTTTACTTGCGATTAACCGAAAAAGAGTTTCAATAATTGAATTACTAAAGGAGAAGTTTTGCACGTACTGGCATTAAGACTTAAAGGGAAGAAACGTTCTACTTAAACACTTTCAAATCATCCAAATTTCCATGTACTTTTAGATTACAAGACAGAATGAGATTCCGATTAACTATCATGCAATATATAATAAATAAAGGAATAATGATTCTTAGAATAAGAGTATTCGTGAACATCAGCTAAAAATAGCCATTGACAGGTGATCCAATCGTGGATTCTAGCTGTTCAAACACGACGATAATTCTTGTAGTAGACATCATGTACCACCTTAACAAGACCTCGTTATCCCCTCCCAGTCGGTGCCCAATGGCTGATGGAGTGTTCCAGAGTCTCCTTTAAGTAAAACGTGATAGAACACGCATCACATCATCTCGTCTTGCGGCAATTAAGCACGTTTACTCTCAACTCTATGGGGACGTTAGAGTGTCATGACGAATCCCTCAAAATTACCCGTCACCTTGTTATTAGGACTCTTCAGATAGCAAAGGAAGGCAAAGTTCAATCTGGTGGTTAATAGGAAATCCTTGAACTCGTCACAATAACATATACGAAGGTTTTCTTCTTCACACAGAATAGCCCGAAATAGTTCACTAAATCCACTCCCGTCGTTTAATGGTTACTGTTACAGACTTCGGATCAGCAGTGAGAAGGGAGACAGATTCTAATTCTGCTGGCGGTCACACTGATTAAGATTTTCCAGAGTTCTTCTCAGCTTCAAAATGGAATGCTGGCATTGTATTCAGGAGGAACACCTTGGTCGCAACCTTCCCCGTCATCCCTAACTTGGTAGTGTGTTCGCCAAGAAATGTCATTCGTGAAACGGGCAATTGGAAGTTCCTTGGGAACGATCCCAGCGGCTGCCCATCCTGACTGAGGTTTTCCAGGGTTTTTCCTTAATTATACCAGGAAAATGTCGGGATGATATCTACTAACTAGGCTCTAGCCAACTACCTTCCAACATCCTCTCACCCACCTTATTCCGGCCTGAGTCTGAGAAGCCTAAATGCCACAAACAAAATTCAAATTCAAATTAAGAAGCCTATTCAAGAAATCCAGTAGAATAATTATGTAATAGAAACGTATCTCGGAAATACGTAGAAACTATATTGTTTAGATTTGGTGCCATAATGCCATACTGCATTCACCGGGATTCTGTCTTTGGTACTCCTGGGCACCTTGAGAGGTAAAGGCGGTCGAGCGTGGGACTTGACCACCTCACCTCACTTGATGCCCTAGGTCGAGAATATGCAGAGCGCTACCTCCACACCCGGCCCAAAGGCCATTTAAATAACTTCAATTCTATTCCAAAACACTCCTTATGGGCGAAGAAATGTACGCATTGAAGCCTGTAAACCGAAAAGGAATTGATTCTGTTTTATGTGAAAACTCTTCAATCAGGAAGGCATTTCAACGAAAAAGACAAGGAGCATATTGCGGAGCTTCTTATATATTTTAAATCTTCAAGAATTGACTGCAGCCGGGCCAGTTCTGCAAAGTTTCTTTCTAGTGTGGCTTTATGTCTATAATAATCTTACCTCGGGGTTTTAAACTGTGAGACTGAACAACATACTTTTTCTGATTTTTGGTTCTTTGTGGGGAAGAAAGTATAATTCTATCAAGTAGAAGATAGATCTCTTAGGCTCAAAAATAAATCTTTTAAATCTTTACTATCTGACTCTTCCTTTGGCGTTTTTCTATTATTAATGTTCAAACGACTAAGTGGGAGAAATAAGTGTTCTAAAGCAAAGAAGATGGAGAGATGACAAGGAAATCCAGAAAGAATGTCATAAAAGAATTAAGCTCTCTTTGTCTAACATCTTTAATCTTTTATCCGAAGGCGGATGCTCTTTTTCTCCTCTTAGTCTCTTCCTTATCCCTACGCGAAGAGAACTCTTTCATGTTTTTTCTTACTTATTTCTTACAAAGACCGACGCAAAACACAAACAACCAATTGGTTTTGTCTTTCGTTCTTTTCAAACACAAACCACAGCATTTTGAAGTCTTCTCTCTCTCTCTCTCTCTCTCTCTCTCTCTCTCTCTCTCTCTCTCT
>JAGDQP010001311.1:62981-95720 GCA_022664845.1 Lepisma saccharinum | reverse complement strand
TCTCTCTCTCTCTCTCTCTCTCTCTCTCTCTCTCTCTCTCTCTCTCTTTCTCTCTCTCTCTCAAGTCAAATCTCTTTTTACAAACCACATCTTATATCATCAAACGGATCTCTTTTCGAGGAAAGATGTTTGTAACTTTGAGATTGGTCTTCAAATCTGGAGCCAATCAATATAAAGTTTACAGTCATTAGATCAACAATTTTAAAGTCAACATACTCCTTTTAAAATAAACAGTTTTAAACATTGATTCTACTTCAAAGTATTTAAGAGAGGATTATTTGAGGAATAATTTTAAATGTTTTCTTATTGACCGAAGGTTAAGTTCGAGTGTGTCCTTCTTCATAATCATACATTTTTAGTTCAAAGCAAAATCTAATCTCATCACAATAGAAGGAGTTGGTTGAAAAAGATTCGCATTCCAAAAACCTTAACGTTTGGGGGAAAAAAAGATACTATTTCTGAGTAAATGAATTGTGTTACAAAAGAAATGTTGTATTGGTGAATTATAATATTAGGTGAATATAATTCGTTGTGTTACATGAACAAAAATACAGTTTACAGCATAAGAAGTAGTACATGTGTTTTGGAATATGTTCCGTTTTCCACTCAAACTTTTAAACATTGACAAACAAAATATGTAGTGTACATAAAAAGCGTTTATTAAAGTTAGTGTAAAGCAAAGCTCTTCAACAAAAAGTGATAGCACTATCTCCGTATATGTGTAATATATTTTTATGGTTGCACGAAATTTTAATGTTGCTTCTACAAATTCAAGCCTAGAGAGTTCTAACTTTCAGGGAAGGAAGTTCATAACCAATTCAAGAGTTCTATCCGTGCCGATTCTTTTATTTTTTTATTGTTCATTGTTGAAATCGCTTCATTGTTGTTATGGATATCCAATGAACTTACGACAATGAACAAGAAAGAAAATTAAAAATCGGCATTGATCGAACTCTCGAATTCTTCCATGGAAGTTAGAACTCTCTAGGCTTGAATTTGTAAAAACAACATTAAAATTTCGTGCAACCATAAAAATATATTACACATATACGGAGATAGTACTGCCACCTTTTGTTGGAGACTTTTGCTTTACATTAACCTTAATGAGATTAACTTAGATTAGATTAGGTTAAATTAGGCCAAGTTGGGTTACATTAGATCTTGTACAAACAGAAAATAATAATTCTGTTACATGGAAATTTTAAACAATATGTTAATCATATTTTCTTTTTAACAATGTTAGTCATCATCATGATCAATATTGTTGGCGCTCTCAGCATTTGTTGTTGGCCAGGTAAGTCGCTCTTCAGTAAAAGGGATCTGCTACGTAGTGAATGATCTGCTTGCAGTTATGCTTTCTTAATAGGAAGTTTTCCGACCGGGTATGCCTTAATTACTGGTAGTTCAACAGTCTTGCCTTTTTTTAAAAATTGAAATTTGACATTACAGCACTGTCAATGTACGCTGATGTTCCCATGTACCCGATAGACGTAGTTGTTTTAAAGATGAAGTGCCTCTGTGTGCTGATTGTGAAAGAGACGTTCTTATCTTCAACGCCTTTGGGAACTTTCACAAAATAATGAAGCCACCATTTCTTGAAGTCCAGAAGTGTAAAAACTTTGATAAACTTTATTTTTATATGGGCCAGTTTAGTAACTTTGGACTTCGGCCCGTCACGATTTGCCTTTAGCTGTTAAGTGTTAAAATCCACACCCATGCCCCTGCCGGGACTCGAACCCGGGACCGTTGAGTCGATAGCCTACCGCCGCAGACCGCTCGACCACCCGGCCGGCTCCAGAAGTGTGTCACATTGAGCGGATTTCACTTGAAAAGTAGGATTAGTTTCTTTTGGTGCTTTCAATCATACACCAACAGTATTTGTGCGACATTAAGTGGAAAAAAGAACATATTCCTGAAATATCCCTAAACTCCCTCAATCAAACACATTGGTTGAATAGATGTATCGTGTATTACCTCGAGTGTGCTTTGCTAAGTCTACACCTCTTACGTCATTATGTATCGAAATATGACGTCATTTGTGACGATGCTGCTTTAAACTTGAGCGTCTGTTTCTCCGAAACTAATCAGATTTCGGAAATTCTTCAAAATAACTCTCTTGTTTTGATGTAAATTATCACCTCCGGAAGTTGGTACCATTATTTCAGGGACACTCTGTATGTGAAGAAATTGCTTCTATAAGCTCTTCCTGCCAATAAAGCTCCTTTTGTTTAATTTATTTTTTTATTTTTTAGTACTTTTGCGTGAATTTGTAAATAATATATTGCTAAATTACGGTATATAAATTTATTTGTAATTTGTTCAGGTTGCAAAGATACACGTAAATGGTGTCCATATAACTGGACTCCAAACTGTACCTTTGAAAAGGTTGTTCCCTTTAATTTAAACAGAAAGTGTGCATTGGACTAATTTCATAATTATATTGAATCAAGTGTTAAATGAGAGAAGGGAAACAGTGGCGACAAAAGATAATCTGGATCCCGGGGCAAGTGAACTTGATTGAGGTCCGTTCGTGTATACAATCGTGAGAGCACACCGCTACTGTTGGCCCAAATATCTTATTTTCCGCATTCCGAGCCAAGCAGCAAAACTGGGGAATCCATGGGGGGTTCACTCGTCCTAACCTATACACGAGAATCGTTATTCAGGTTCTTAGGAAACCTTAAACAACAGATATACAACGTTTAAACTAATGAAGGACTTCATTCTAGTATTAATGAAAAGTTTGAAACATTTATACTAAACTGCTTTTTATTTCAAGGAGCTACTCTAATTGTGAAAGGAACACCTCTGCTAGAAACAAGGGCTTGCAAATTACAACATTCAATTGAACGTGCGACTCGAAGAGGAGAATCATTTCATTCAAACAGATATCGATAACATCATGAAAAACATCTTGTTGGTACAATTATTTGTTTTAAGGACTTTATGACGCATGTTTCTATTCAGTCCAAAAACTTCTAACATCGTGATTAATATCAAGGAAATTGAAATTGAAAATATACAGAACGGTTATTCTGCCTGTAATACTTTACGGTTGCGAAAGTTGGAGTACGACTCTAGCAGATGGACATAGATTACGTGGGTTTGAAAATAAGGTTTTGAGAAAGATATACGGGCCGAAACGGGAGGAGATGACTGGAGAGTGCAGGAGACTGCATAATGAAGAACTCCACGGACTGTACGATTCACCAGATGTAAAAATAATGAAATCGTGATGATTAAGGTGGCCAGGGCATGTAGCTCGGATGGGGGAAAAACGAAGATTATATTCTATCCTGGTTGGAAGGCCGGATGGAAGGAGACCATTGGGAAGACCGAGACGTCATTCGGAGGACAATATTAGAAGAGATCTTCGAGAAGTAGGTGTTCGTGATGAAAACTGGCTTGATATTGCCCAGGATAGAATCCAATGGCGAACGTTTTTTACTGCGGCGATGAACTTGTGAATTCCATAAACCATAGAGTTAGTTAGTTTAGTGGTTTTATGACTGTCGTAAGGCTTTCATGTCTAACAAGCGAGGCCTTTAAACTGTGTAAACATTGGCTATCAAACTGCGTTGCATCTAAAATTGGAATGTTTCCATTCTTCAAATGACACGTTCAGTTGTTATTTCAGAAGCTGAAAGTTACCTTCAGATCTAAAAAGTTTAGTCTGTCAAAAATTCGTGTTTCATTTTTACAGTGGACGTGTTTGTTTGCCAGGGTAATTTTCAGAGAAAATGGCTTAGTTAGACTTCGCGACCCTCCCTTGTAAGTGTATTCCCATGTCTACTCAAACTCTTCCCACGTCTAGTGCACCTAACCTCTACGCATGCGAACGTATGGTATAGTTTGCTATTCTATGACACAAAGAAAAACCTTGATGTATATCGGTGGATTAATTAATCTCTAGCAATTTCCTTACCACGACTTCTCCCTCTAACCTCCCGTATACCCATGGTTCAAATGCTCAAGTATTACCTTCTGGCAGTCTATTTTACATCCTTTCTGGTTAGATTGAGAAAAGGTTTATGCTCAGCGATTTGTTTATGATTAAATTTCTAATTAAAAATATTCGTTGAATTTTTTAAAGGGAAGAAAATCGAAGCTTATACAACATTTTTGTTTAGAATTGGACGTATGTTTATCTTTCTGCTCTTAGTAGCTAAACATATGAAACAAAACATGCGCTATATTTCTCTGACAAAAATGTTGAAAGGCAAAAATAAAATATCTGCAAGGGAACTCCACACGATCTCATTAAATAAAAACTTTTATTTAAGTAGCTGGAGAACATACGGAAGTAGATCTGGCCTTAGTCGAAAGTACTATCCAGAGTTTATTTGTTGTGACTGAAAAAAAAATCAAGAGATTACATTAATGAGTGCCATGTAGCGAACACCCAGCGATTTGAACCCACACTGTGAACATTTTTGTAAATATTGTTAGGGATTCCCAGTAAAGTTCCGCAGAATTTCATTATTTCATCTTGTTAGTTTGAAATTCAAGAAAAACCATGGGACTTTTCGCATGCTGATGATATGCACATGAGCAGAATGCATTTTTATGTACATGCGCAGAAAGAAAAAAAAAATTTTTTTCGTAGTCATGCAGGCAATTGTGATCAAATGTTTACTGTCACCAACCTGACACCTTATGTTAGCAGAAATACGAAATGTTCTCACTGGATGGAGATTCCGATACCTAATTTATGCCTTTGGTGTTCAGGCAACGCGCATCTGATATTCTATCTTGTTTTCATTTACTGTTTTCTTAGTCTGACAGTTTAGTTCAAATTGTGGAAAGAAAGGTTCTCGTGAGTGCTGAGGCCAGCGTCTCCAAGATTGTAAGTTGAAAGCCTGACCTGGGCATGGTTGTTTGTATGTGATTTAAATTTAGTTATAAGATTTATATACAGTTATAGCAGGTAAATAAACACATAAATTGTCCATTAAATAATTAGTCAAATTCCTGTACAGATAGGTTGCATAACTTTCTCCAGGAATGTTTCGAAAAACAAGAATATATTACTACAGTCAATTAGTTCCGAGACTGGTTATTTTTCTACACAAACCTGCTACCACGTTCCTGCTTTGCACATGCGTTTTCAAAGTAATGTTCGTGGGTCACAATGCAGTGTTACCAGGGACGATACAGCTGCTGCAGGAACTCCCAGAATTCATGGATTGGAATCGATCGTAGGGACTGTAGCTAGGGTGATAACCTCCTCCCACGACCGGAAATGTCTCCCACGCAGTTGTTTTTCCATTCAACGATCCTCAACATATTCCATGCTTAGGTGTCAGGTAGGTCTCACATGTTACAGAACTCTCTGTATATGGCACAAAAATGTACAGTGTTCGTAAAATATTGCCCCAACCTCTGTATATTCGGACCGAATGTAAATGGGAATGCCGAAATTTGTATTGCATTATCATAAGGTGAAAAGCTAAGATAATACTTTAGCTAAAAAATACTGTCTTCCAAAGAGGTAGGTGCGGAAAACTCAAAATTTTTGAGCAGCAAAGATGATGGAGTAATATACTATGTGAAAGATCTTAATAAAAGAGAAGTTTGTAAACAACTCCCGGATCGATATGTTGCCCATATTCAAAATGTTAGGAATCAAAGTTCGAAAATGATTATTTAATAATTTTTATTGTTTTTCTTATGCCTTAACTAGGGCGACCATACGTACCGTTTTAAACCTCACTGTACCGTTTATTTTGTATTTCCCGCCCATCCCGTCGTTTCAATAAAAGTGTCAATTTTGTTC
This sequence comes from Lepisma saccharinum, assembly GCA_022664845.1. Lineage (NCBI taxonomy): Eukaryota > Metazoa > Arthropoda > Insecta > Zygentoma > Lepismatidae > Lepisma > Lepisma saccharinum. The sequence goes on along the minus strand of JAGDQP010001311.1, from coordinate 89,944 downwards.
CTTTTTAATAACAATGAAAGTATACTCTTGTATTGCGACATTGATTTTATAAATGAATAATCAAATATAATTATTAACTAACATTTGCGGATATAACATATACTCGTACATCTCAATTGCTCTGAGAATTAAAAAAAAAGACAAGGCAAGTTCCGCCGTCGGCTGTAGCATTAGTATTTGCTTTTGCCTGTGTGCTAAGCTGTAGCATGCTATTCAATGCTGGTGGAGTAAATTTCAAGTTTAGCCTTTTAAAGAGACGAAAATGTAGTTTCAATGATGATATCCAAGAGGGTGCGGAATCGCTAAAAATAGGTGAAATGACATCGTGAAATGGTCCATCCATCCACGGTCGTAAAGTGGCACTTTTTCAAGCAAAATAGGCTGATGTTTGGCCTTGAGTAATGTACGAATAGGGTATCTAGGATGGGCGTACAGGTAAAAGATGTGTTAATTTGTGCTGTAACATCTCTTCGGTGCGTCCGAGTAACAGCCACAGAAAAATTGTCCTTGGGTTAGGTCGAAGAAATTCAGTTCTTTTACCAATTTAGCAAGTTTCGGGCTATTACGGCAGCCTGAGGCAGTTGACGTAGAGCTTCCATATTTCAACCTTGTCATTACGATACCAAACCTCAATTTTTCCCGCATGAGAATATCAACTTTCGAAAGGAAAAATTTATTTTATTTCGATCCACCCTACTGTGTACGCGTTGTTCTATTACCAAAAATTCACCTTTTCGTCTTTATACTTCTGATTCCTGAGTTTGAATTTAATTTTAAGGCCTTTAGGCAACTTTGGCTCATTCCGGATGGATGATGGAATGATTGGTGGAATGAAGAAAGTAGGAGAACCCCTGGAGATCCGACGCACACGGTATTTGTCCGCCACAAAGCCCACATGGGGCGAATAGGGACCGAACCGACGACTCCAAGCAGCAGAGGTTCTGCCATTAAGCCACAGGGGCCTTTCCTGATCTGTGAGAAAACCTTAGGCGATGGAAAATAACAAATTTCATCATTTCACTTATCGCGTCGAAATGAGTTAAAATCTCTTTTTCACATTTGAGACAATTCAACCCCTAAACCATATATTTCGTGTTAAATTTAAATTTAAAGTTTGTGCAAAAAAAAAACTGACGTCATAAAGAAAGATTTCAACTTTGAATTCAGCGCACCTGAAACTTCAACTTCATGCAATGGTTCGTAAGGTCGCAAGTTAGTGATAATTGTTATATCGATGACAATATTACAGCAAATAAAGAACTTTAAAACCCTTACTATATATTCCCCATATTGAATAACGATTGATACAAAGGATAGGTAAAACGTGGGTGTGCTGCACCTATTGATAAAGAAAGATTCCACTTCTGACAATCCAGCAACTGTCAATACTGTTTCACTTTCCATATTGATTCTCAGTGACAAACGACAGTTCAAACATCCTCACAGAAGAGTGCGATTGCAGACTGAGATTCCATCTAACATTCAATGGTCTTCGTTTTACTCGAACAAAGGAAGTTACTGAGGCGGGTCACCAGCAGTGTTTCTTCCAGAAGATTTCATTCGGGGGAACCTCGTGAAAATTATAAATAATATATATGGACTGTGTACTAAAATATAAAATAACAGTAATGTTACTTAACAATATGTCGTGCTTCCTTAGGTAACCTCAAAATAACATTAAGAATATTTATAAAATGTGCTATTATATACGTATTTCAGTACACGTATGAGTTATACAAGAGTTGAGACTAATTCTTTCGGAGGAGCGGTTGAACCTCCCCCCTCCCCCGGAAACATGCCTGAAAGAAACAGTGCTTACCAGTCCAATTGGGTCAAGTTTTGGACCGTATCACCGCTCATTGGGTCTGTGCTTGTGACCCGGTCTGACACGCTGACCCGGAGTGAGACAAGACCGGTTCCCGAGTCATTGTGGTCAAAACCGGGTCAAGTTTCGGACTAGGTTACCTGTATCCGAGTCAGATCCAAAGGTGACCCGGTTTCAACTCTGGAAGTTGTACAGCGTTCCTTTCTCGGCTGAACTTTATTTTCCCAAAAGTTACACACGAGAAAAACACCCCCACTACTCCAAAAAAGAGAAACATTTTTGGTTGAACACACTTTCCTTAGTTTCAGCAAGCGACCGTGCAGTTTAGGTGCTTTTAAAATATGAAAACAGAATTTGCCTTTTGTTGAAGATACGCTCATTACTTCAGTCGGGAATCAATATCCCGTCTCCTAACTTCAGCGTCTAGATTCCCTACTCCTCTTCTTTTCACATGCAACTCGTCTTCTTCCTGATCTCTCTCTCCCTCTCTTTCTCTCTCCCTCTCTCTCATTCCAGGTCCAAACAAGGGCATATATAGTCCTCAACCGCCCATCCGTGGCAGCCAAGAGCTTACCCCACCCTCACCTACCCTCCATGATAACGCCTTACCTAATCCGTCTTCATCTTCTTCTGCCCCAGAAAGCCCGACTGTTTTTTCTGGATCTACTTCTTCCATGTCCGCTTTTAGCCAAGAAACCGTGACAAAAAGTTTTTCTTTTTTCCTTGCTTGCATCACACTTTCATGTTTCGTTTAAAGTTTTTAGCTACGTCTAAAGTTGAGTTACCTGCTCGTCATCTTTAAAAGTCTTAATTTTCTCTTTCTTACATGTGTCAATTCTCAATAGGCAAATTTTGTTGAAGAAGAAAATAGAAATATTGGATGATGAACTAAGCAGAAAGTATGCTATATTCTTACAACACAAGTGCATTCGACTTCTAAATTCTCCCGATTCACTTCTGAGGAATTAGATATTCGACAAATCGGAAATTATTTCTTAATACAGTTTGTATCACCTTTTAAATGTAGAGTAAGGTAAGCTAATTTGGCAGTATTATTTTTATAAGTTTGTAACTAAGAAGCCTAGTTGTGTAAAGTTTCACATTTGACAGAGATAAAGCACGGTGAAACAAATAAAATATAATGTTTTCTATAAAATACTTACCTTGCCCTATTTCTTGAATTTTATGTGAAGAGAAACTGATCTCAAGACAAACTAATAAAAACGTAAACGAAAGGTAAGAGCAGTCATCAAATACTTGCCTAAGAAGGGTTTAACCCCAAAGGAGCTGCTAACCCATGATGACCACAGGACGAAACAATTGAAGGCTACAGGGAAAGAACGTGCTTTGTCCATTTGGGACCAAATTGAAATAAGAGTGGCCATCTCGTTGCTCTTTGAAAGATCTTTTCAACGCACTAACATGCATTAAGAGGACATGCCTAGTCCTTTTATTGCAGGTAAATCTTTATTTTATGTGCAGGTATATGTAACGCTAATTGTAGACTTTTAAAACACTCTTCTGTAAAATAAAAAAATGCACAAAGTACGTTTTATTCCTGTGTTCTTCAACTGGCTTTTTATGCCACTATGAAAAGAATAGACTGCTTAGTTCAGGAGGCAAAGAACCAACATCGAAGTGGACTTCAATTTTTTTAATGAATTTCTGTAATTTATCAATTTCAAGAATTTCCGTTAACTCTAATTATAGATTCATTTTGGTTTCCTTTATTTGTTTAGTAATTTACATTTTTTTATGTTTATTCTCTACTTGTCTTCAGTTGTTTTTCTGTAGTCGAATGATTTTATTCAGCGGTAATCCCCTCACTTATGCCACTGCGTTTTTGCTTGCCCTCTGACACACTAGATGTAGCTTTTTGACTGTTTCTCACATGGACAATGGGCTATGTATGAACTTCATTGCACAATTTTCCTTAATTTTGTAATGCTGTCTTCCCTTATATCATCTGCAGTATTTTCAAAGGGCATATGGGCAGGATTGTTTGCTTGTTTCTGCACGAACTCATAGAGTACCATATCCTCAGATGTCCTTTGATTCTGTGCCAACACGTATTGTTCTCTCAAAATTTAATTTTGTTACGAGACATGATTACATTCGCATTTTAATATCCTTACTTAACATAACACAAGCTATATCATTACCACAGGATGAAGTAACCTGAGGATGATAACACCATAGAATAGCTGTGCAGGCCAATGAGTAATGCGGCCCCACACAACGTTGTTTTACGCTTACTCATATTAGTCCTGTTCAATCGTCAGAACAGTCAACTGTCAATTCCTCTGCTAGGAAACATGGCTCGCATCTCTACCCCATTCTCAACATCTCCATTTTTCGCACCTCATTGTACTCTCACTCATTGCTTTACATCTAACTAACTGAACTAACTAGCTCTATGATTTAAAGAACTCGCAAATTTCTTCGCTGTTGTAACAAACCTTCAACCATAGGTCATCTTTCGCTGTTCTGTATGCATTACGTTCACTACATTTGTATGTTTTCTTCTATCTACTAATACGTGATGGATCTGTTTGTGTGTTTTGCCATCCGGAGATGTCCATGTGTATTTGTGGATTTCTTTGTGTTCAAAGTACGTGCTCTTTACTATTACTTCTAGATTATTCTACATCGAGAAGGTTATCAGTCTTTCTCCATTATTGTTTTTTTTTTCTCGCGAAGCCTTGATTTGCCTATAGTAGGTCTAACACTTTCTTCCCTGCCTACCTTTGCGATGAAATCCCCAAACACGACTTTTGCATAATGCTTCGTAATCAGTCGGTCAAACAACCTATCTAGCTGATCGTAAAATGTATCTTTGTCGTTATCATCAGCTTCCTCGGTCGGAGCATGGACATTTATTAAAACCGTGTTGCACCATGGAGTGGGTATCGTAATATAGGATAGTCTTTCGTTCACGAACTGTACATTCAGAACTACTTAAACGATACTGTTCTCAATAAGGAATCCTGTTCCAAAATTTAGTGATTGCGTTCTTCCGTAGTAGAAAGTGTATTTCCCCTATCGAATACTATTTTGACACTCCCATCGGACTTCCTGTGTTGCTAGTATGTTCAGTTCGTACTTCTCAGTTTCGTGTACTACCGTCTGAAGAGCGTTTGTTTAGTATAACGTCCGTACGTTCCTTCTTAATCCTGTTCTTAGAGCTCCCTGAAGTAATCCACGCCCGGAGATCCGAATGAGGAACTAGTTTACCTCCGAAATATTTTACCCCAGGAGAAGTCATAGAACCATTTGTTACTATGTTTTGACATATTTTAGCGGTGTAAAGTTGTCAGCTCTACGACCTCGCAGTAAAGGTAAACGTCAAATGCCGGATTTCAGGCCTATATATCTCAAACAGGTCATCATTAAAAAAATCTGAAATTTGGTCTCGAGGAAGCATTCTATGTGCTCAAATCACACTAAAAATTGTAATTTTTATTTTTGAGTGGTACGGTCAAGAAAAGGTAGTTTATTAGAGTTAAAATTGCGCTTTTCAAGTAGCGTAGTAATATAAAGCTACATATACACATATAATCTGCTTCCACTGACCAAACCACTTAGAAATAAGAGTTGTAAGTTTGGTTATAAGCTAAGCACAAAATTAACAAGGCTTCCTTCACACCAAATTTCAGTATTTTTTTTCATGAGGACCCATCTACTATATTTAAGCCCAAAATCTGGTATTTTACGCAAAGAATCATGTTTGAACCCCCGTAGAAAAAAATGGAGTGTGATCTAGGGGCATGATTTTTTTCGCATGCAGACACTCGGTTGGAAGGTATAAATATCACAAAAAATTGGAGTCTTATATTCAACCCCTTCACCCAAGAAATATGCTTAAAAATCCAATTTTATATAATTAGTTCCTTATTTTTAGCCTGTTTTTTTAGAATAAAGAAACTTATTTTTAGTAAAGTTGATCCTACATCTTCGAAGTACGCTTTAGGAGCTACACAACGGTTTTTGTTTCAGTTCTCTAGCTCTTCTGTTTTTTTAGATATGCAGGTTTCCGTACATATCTCATGAGGAAAAAACGCCATCCGCCATGTTGTCAACATGCCGCCCCTCCTCTTGGGAGAAATAAGAGCATAGCATTTCTTTCAAAAGTTGTTCTGATGCCTTCAGACATGTAGGAACTCATGTACCAAAAATGAGATTTTTCTAAAATAGTGATGCAATCAGTGTTGGGTGATTTGACGTGGAACCCTCTAGCCTTTGAAGATCTCTCTACTAATTGCAAGGCTGCAGTACTGGTTGTTGGTCCGCCACGGAATATTTCCGGTATCCACCATATCTGGTCGACATTGCCCTATCCGTCACCTGGGTAGGCTTCTGGTAGGAGACCACCAATTCTGTATTGTCTTATATCATCAACATTATTTTTTGATTTTTTGCCAACTATTTATGCATGTTGGCCGTTGTGATTTCATTATTCTTATAATATTGAGTGAATGGTACAGTCCGTGGAGGTCTTCATTATGCAGTCCCATTTCGCCTCGTATATCTAGCTCAAAACCGTATTTTCAAAAACACACAATTAATATTCATTTGCCAATGTTATACTCCAACTTTCGCAATCATAAAATGTTACCAGCAACATAACCGTTCTGTAGCCCAGTAGCACACCTACGTTGAAAATACGTGGATTAAACGTTGTAGATGTACCGAAATACATACATGTTCAACGGTTTACTCGACGTTGAAGAATGGTTGAGAAGAAACAAATTGAAATCAAAAGCGAACGATGAAGAAACGGGCTAAGTTGGCCGAAACAGAGTATGGTTGCTGTCTTTTGGTTGCATTTAGTTGCGTTTAGTTGCATTTTGTCCGTTGCTTTCATCATGATATACCGTATTAATTTTCCAACAGTAAATTATCCAATCGTCTGCTGACGGATTCGAAGCTGGAACTTTCCGCACTCATCGTTGGTAGCTGGACTCGTATTCCCTCATCCACGGAGTCGCCTTGAAAGTCACTAATCTTTTACGGTATCTGTAGTAAAAGGCAGTCTTTAATGCAGTCGCCAGAAATCCAGATGTGTCGTTGTACCACAATGTAAGAATAAGAATAAAGAATACTTTCCTTCTTCCTTTGTTATGTGCGTGTTTCCTTATTTAACACTTTGACCATCGCTGCACTATTAAATCCGTATTTCGCAAGAAGTGTAATAATAATGCCTTACAAAAACGCATATAGAACAAAATCTGTCATAGCTGAAAACACTTTACATTCAATCCGTGTTAACGAAATTAAATATTCGTTGAAATATAGTTTAAAATTCAATCTGTTTTCAACACGCAAATGATAACATGAGAAACGTTGTTATTTTTATTCTATTCTCCTTTAAACACATGTTTTTGCAATTAACTCTGAAAGACACATATGAAGCGTAATCTCTGGCACAGTTCAATATAATAATTAAAAATACGTCACATTAACGTTTTTTCAACTAAATCAAATTTTCGTTGGAATATACATTGAAATTCAACGTGTTTTCAACACGCAAAAGAGGACATAAAATAATAGTTAATGGCATTCAATTAGCTTTTAATTACAAATTATATTTCATTAAATTAGAAAGAATTCCATGAAACGAAATCTATACCATAGTTGAAAATAAGTTGAATCCACGTTGAACTTACATCTTATCAACAATATCAAGTCTTTGTTGAAATATAATTTAAAATTAAACGTACTTTTTTAAATCAATAATGGTTAATCAATAAAATAAACCAAAATAAACGTTGACAACACATTTGTGTGCTTCTGGGGTATATTTTTAATTTCAGCTTTCATGATATGAATAGCGAGGTTAGGAATTTCTGGAGTTTCAAGGTTATAATTGTGACATATTTTGATCTAAGAACTTTTGAGACGCTTCTCGTGTAATAAAATAGTATTACTGTTCGAAATTTTGGTGAGAAATTTGTCAAACAATGTACAGCTTATAAACAGGAATGTATTTATTACTTAACTGTCGTGTATTAGGCAAGAATTTTAAAACAAATTTAACTTACATAACACACTAATGAGTGTTATAGCGTTTAATAATTCCATGCTAAAAGTTTATTTTTCTTGGTCCAATCGAAAATTACGTGGGCTTCCTTGTGGTTCGCATGTGTCTTCTCCCGCGTGCAGGGGAAGTAGAACAGAGGCGCCATATTACTTGAGCGTACATCTTTGTTCCTGAATGGCATTTGCTGGTTAACCCAATGCAAAAATAACACCATTAAGATTCATGAGAACGCTGTCCTCCTACAGCAGCACATGCAATTATATTATTCAGAAGCTTCTCTTCACAAAGTCTTTTTAATCTTTAGACCAGAGAATCTTCTGAGAAACAGGCGTGCGGTGCAAGGAGAGAAAAGATCGGGGAATAAAGAAGACAAAATTTCATTTTTAAAAAATGGATTTTTTTTTTAGGAAACAGAAAGTTTCAGGTTCTCAGAGACCCTAGCTGATATCCCCGCCCGTTGGTGTGGGGACGAAAGCATTTGCTAGCTATTCCATTGAAATTGTTTCGAATCGTAACAAATACTGGAATATAGAAATATTTTATTTAACCTATTGTTGTACGTATTTAAAGGTATTTGTGAAATCATATCGAATGTGAATATGATTTGTAATGCGAGACCATTCAACATAAATGATTCACAAGCGATACACAGTGTGTCCCAAAAGTAACTGTGCACTTGTGACCATCAGACATATGGATAATGCGTTAAGTACGACAGTGATAAAAATCAGAATACTCACCCCATTAGAAATTTCTCTGCTCTCACCCAATTATACTTTTATCTGTGTGGTTACCTGAAGGGACGTGTTTATCAAAAGAATTCAAGGACAGCTCCTGAGCTGCGATCTTCACCGAAATAGAGCACATCGCCCACTCCACAATGCACAGTGGGGCAGAAATCAAACGTAGCAGGACAAAATTCCTGTCGCTGGACTAAGAAACTTCACACGCGTAAAGCGATTAATTTCATGATTGATAGGAAGTAGGATATGAAGAAATGAAACACAAAGACCGATGGTAAGTGATGGAAAACATTATTTTTAATGAAACGGCAAAATATGTAATGTTAGTGTGAATACACGTTACCATATAGAATAGCAATTAGAAGATAATTATCTTAGCTCACTAAAATCACAAGGCAAAATCAGTAGCAGCAGCATGTAGTGTATTTTTCAAGATAAAGATATCTTGTCGATATAAAATGGCTTCTAGTTATGTCGTTATATAGACTGTCTTTATAGGATGACTCCCACTACAAGTTTATGTCTGAAAACTTACGATACCCTGAGGAGTTTTATTAAGAGTTCTTGTTTTTTTTGGATATTGATTGGTTAAAAAGCACGGATTTAATTGGTTCACGAAAACGAGACAGAGTGTGAAAAGGGAGCATGAGCCATGTCTTGCTTTATGCAGGAGTTCGTAAAATTTTTTTGATGTGACGGGTCATCCATGTTAGTTTGTGTTCTGTAAGGTGAATTCGTGAATAAGAATTATAATATTTCACTAAAAATCATTTCTATTTCGTTAACAGTGAGTTAATTTTTCTTGTGGTTGAAATTGTGAGTGAAAATTTGGTATTTAATTGAACTAAAGTTTAATTGGAAATAGTAATTGGATTAGTGAAAAAGTGATTCTTTTGACACGTATACCAGAGCAAAGTGTAATGGAGAGAGAGGAGGACAAATTCTTTATATTCATTCTGGAAGAAGAAACAGAAAATTCTCATAAAATATCTTTTTGAAAATAACCAAGGAATTAAGAAACTTTATAAAGGAAAGCAAAAGTATTCTTTGTTATTTATATACGGTTGTATCCTTTGATTTCTACATTGAAATTGTTGTTGAAATTATCAGAAAGGATTTTCGTGGAACTGTATTCTGAGAAAAGAAACTTCCAGGTAAAGTTTTGATTTTCTTAATGAATAAGGTATGTATTCTATTCAGGTTTTGTTATTTTTCAGTGTAGTAGAACATATGATGAAAGCAAATCTTTTCATATTTTGTTTAAATTATAGATTAACATACAAGGTATATGACAAAATCATAAAAAAAAACTAATCTTCCTTCTTCAAAATAATTGGAATTTTATTGTCCAGTATTTCATAATGGATCATGATTTGTTTATTGATTTTGTTTCGAATTTCAAAGAGAGATTTATTTATTATTTCTTGTTATGAGAGAAAAAAACGAAAGAGAAGAAAAGATACCACAAAAGCTTCAGTAATATATTTATTTTAATTAAAATCTTTCTTGAATTTTCCTTCAATGAAGTAATCTATAGGAATTAAGATTATAGTCCAGGACACCTTATAGAATTAAGATTTTGAATGAGAGTTTTTCTAGCGCTTTTCCAGAGAAGTGGCCAGTGGAAACTATTATATCAGGTAATCGTTAATATATTTTTCGATTATCCCACAGAGTATATGGTACGTTCGTTGCTAAGAGATAATAAACTTAACAGAAAAATTTATATTGTCACAGACGTCCAAATGTTAGATGACAGGAATTTTTGGTGGTGTTTGGTTGGTAAGTTTATTATCTGGAAAAGACACCACACTACAAGCAACAACTTTAGAAGCAAGCTCATCATGCTACTGTCGTCTTCAGTTTGAACTTTCATCCAAATCCCGTAACTGTACCTGGATTTCTGGTTACTTTAGTATATTCTTCACCTCTTCACCCTTTTTATCATCGGCCTTTTGGAAAGATAACTTACAACTGGATCAGCAGTGACCAGAAATGATTCAGCACATTACGTAAACTTGTTTGGGGAAACACTTCCTAGTATGGACTTCCCGGTACTTCTTGATACTTTTATGTCGCTCCTCTTGTGCATCTTCATATTGCATGCCGATTGGTAATACACCATTCTCAAGTACTTTTCTACCATGTATCAGGATTTTGTGAGCCGGAACACGCATATAACACTACGGATAAAGTTTCACGTGTAATTGATATACACAGCTTTAATGTTACTTTGGCATATTCCCCAAATGCCTGAACCTCGACCGCGAATTCACAAGATAAAGCCATAAGAATTCTCGAAAAACGACAAATCAGTTCTCTGTTGATGGACGAGGACAAAGCTGAGTTCTAAAAAAAACCGACAGGCCGTATCCACGCCACTTCACACAGTTGCATACGCATTATAAGGGCTGTCGTTTCAGACTGCAACTTACGAGAAATTAACCTGTATTACGTAAAGGGGCACGTAAAGGAAAAATCTGCGTTAAGAGCAATAAAGACAATAAGTTAGTCCGTAGACCAGCGCAGGTTTGTATGCACGGACAGTCGCGGAACTTTTTGTACCTCTGTGTTTCTGCCAATATCATTGTGCAATTTCTCGCTTTTCCCATATTCACTTCTGAGCGCACTTAAATACGTATACAAAATTATTCTTGGCTCACTAACACACACTACAAAGTGCATACCTGAAAGTACATTTCCCATGTAGAAACATTCTTCCTCTTCACACACACCGCTATCACCAAGCCTTCGATTTCCTCGCTCGCCAACCAACTGCTTGGCTCCATTTACAGGATGCGTTTATCAGTAACTTTCAATGGGTTACTACGTCATCCGTTTAATATATACTGGTCTTCTATGTGCGGAAAAGTAAAGTTGCTTTGCTATGGCGTGGCATAAAATAATTGATCAGTATCGATGTTCCAAAAATGACTTTTGTCCCGCTAGTTTTACCTTCTGACCCATTGTCTTCAGGAACATGCAGCATCGTATCAACACCTACTTGCAAGTCGTTGATCATCATATTCAGTATCTCCTGCAGTACGCGTACCATCACCCATCACGATACGTTGACATATTCTATGATAGTGAGTATATATAACCTGTTACTGATACTGAGTGCACAGTGACTTTTGGGAACCCCTGTAGAATTAAGCAATGGGATAGAATAATGAGCAAGAAAAACAATGAATCTATTTTTGATGAACATGTGAATAGATATTAAAATAATTAATTGTCAGTACAATATGGAAAGAACTATATAATGAAATTAAAAGAGAACAGAATGAAAAAAACAACCATCAACGAACCATCTGTTGAAATCAAAATGTCCAGTAATATGGCTTATCACGATAACAAATTCGTAGCTCTAAAACCTATAGAGACATAGATAAAATAGCTTTTAATCGAATTTCACCGACGGTTAGAAAACTAAAAACAAAGATAATTTGTGGTGAAAAGGACGAGCAAAAATAGTCCACTGTAAAAAATGTTTGGACTCGCTATATAATATATCTAGTAATGTTTTAGATTTATGTATGTATTTGTAGTGTTTCTATTGTGTCTGTAAGATGTTCATCAAAAGCACTTAGAGATTTCTTTTGCATGGCTCTCTTGTTCTCATCTTCCTCTTCTAGAGTCATGTTCGCACATGCGCAGAAAGAGAAAACGCTTTCTTATCGTAAGCGAACATGCAATTATGATCAAGTATTTGCAGTCGCCATTTTAATCACTTTATTTTTAATAAATGGAAAATATTCTCAGTGACTGAGGATTGGGATCCCTTCTTGACAAATTGAAAAAGGGTATTAGAACATGGCGTGTAATAGTGACTACGAGGTTGGACTTCTAACTTAAGAACTCGTCTTCAAATCTCGTTTGAAGCTTCTATTTTCTCCCCCTCCTTTTCCTTAGACCTGAAAGGTGGCTGTTTTTATTGCCCAAGTTACAGGAAACTTTCAGGTAGCTGTAGTTACTTCTCTCCAGGAATGTGTCAGAATTTTTTTAAACACTTTGTTTTATAAAATATCGCATACCGGATAAAACAATTATCGTCTCTGGAGAAGGTTATGCTGTCCTAAAATGCTTTGGTTATTCAATATTGCTAAAACACAAGAAAATAGTAGCACTTAAGATTGGAAATTTACCTTAATAAACTTACAAAAAAACGTGTTCTTAAAACATTCAATCCTTTTCTAATAATGTAGAGAACTTGAATTTGATGGTAAAACTGTAAACGACTCAAATTTGCTTCGATCCCATCTTACAGAAACGTACGCAAGAAAAACACGACCAGGGAAACTTTTAATGGTTTTGATGAGCTCCGTAAATTATTGACAACATGTCTATATTCGCTTGAAAGTAATCCTTTCAAAATTTGTAATTTTGGACAAAGGGATCAGAAAAGTCTAGACATTTTGGAAATTAATTTATAATGAGCCCATTTAGAACATGAATCAAGATAAAGACATGTGCAACGCTCTTACGAAATCAACGTTTACATAGTTTCAGGCCATAACCAGGTTCAATTATCTTCATAGAAATAACTGAATTTAAGTTAATTTGTATCATTGGCACCAACCCATGCGTGTCCTTTGACATAACTTCTTATATGTGTTGAGTAAGGAGATATTTCCTACCTCTTCACAAGACTGTGAAATGCTATCCCTCAGAGAGCACTTATCCGGAGGACCAGTTGGGCAATGTAGACTGTAGAAAGATTTGAATTTAATTTGAGGCAATTTGGCTCAGACTGTGTGGATGATGATGAGAGAATTGGTGGAAACGAGAACGGGAAAACCGGGAGAAAACCAACGCACACGGTGTTTGCCCACAACAAAGCTAACATGGCATGAACTGGTAACAAAGCGAGAAGCCCAAACGGCAGATGCGAGCACTCTATCACCGCGGACCCAGTAGACTGTAGAGGCCATGCCATTGGTCTAAGCACCATCCCGACATTTTCCTGCTAAAATTGAGGAAAACCTGTCACTGCTAATTTGATTTATACATGTGAGGTTGTAACCTGCAAAATTATTTTACTGAAAACTATTAATGCGAGACTTTTTTTCTACGAAATTTTAACCAAAAATTGATGTTCATAGAGAAAAAAAAATGCTAAAAAAAACTATATATTTCCAGAAAACTTCTTTTGCTACAACGAATCAACAGCGTATCAATCTACAGTTTCTTAGCCTGAACTATGTAATCAACAGCAATGGATGAGCAACAGCAGCATTTGCATTAGACATTGAGATGAAAGAACTGAAAGCAACCACGCTAACTTCCGAATAGTGAACAATATTTCGCTAAAGTAAACATGATATTCATGATTTAATTGTTTTCAGTATACAAACAACACACTACAAGATTTGTTTGTGTACTTTAAGAAAAATGAAATAAAGAGGAAATTTTACCTCAATTTACATTAAAGGAAATTTTAATTTTAACATCTCCTGCAAAGTTAGGTTTTGAATCAGCGGAAAGAATGAAAGTATAATTAGTATTGCGGAAGAGAATGTAGAAGGAAGTTATACGAAAATAAAGAGAAAGAAGAGCGGAAACATTAGGGTAGTAGTAGAATTAGTACTAATAATGTATGGGGATGGGGAATTCGGAAACGTAAGCAAGCTTGAGGCATGCTATTAACTAAATTGACTCAGACGTGTGCTACTCCAGCTGTGTTTGTAATGGAAGGAGGTTTGTAACTTCCAGAGCACAAACAGGATAGTTATTCTATCCCTTTTTGCATTAAAATTCCTTCCAGCTTGATATACTTTGCCGGAAAGATTTTTTTGGTTATTTTTTTTCTGAACGTTTCTCCAACAGAACAATGCGCCACCGCAATTGCAAACACATGCACTTAAAAGTAGTTCTTCTTCTTCTTCTTTCAGTCTCAGTATTCAAACCCTTTGCTCGGTGACTGAGTCACTTATGCATAGTATTAGTGTTTTCCACATCCTCTTCTGTTTGTTGTCTCTTGGTTCCACTATGGTCGCTGGCGACGAACGAGTTGGGTCAATGTACACTGCAAGCGTTAGAGAAATGAAATCAGTAATTTTGCGAAAACTTTTCTGTTTACAGATAACTGTTAGTTCGCGTTTTATTTGTTTTTCTCATTTCCTGATGACTTCCATTATTTATTGCTGTTTTTTCCGCCCTTCAATATCTTCTCCCTCTTTTAATCATTAGTTGCGGGAGAAACCGTTTCTTTTCAACTCCCGTCATTAGCGGTATCTTTCTCTCTATCTTTCTATTTCTCTCCTTTTTTCTCGGTCCTTCTCACCTATTTCTTTCTGTCCTATCTCTTTTCCTACACCCTTTTCCCTTTCTCTCATACTATTTTTCTCTGTGATTCTGTTTCTGCCTGTGTGTTTGCTATCAACCTCCAGAATTACGTGCCGTTTCTATTTGTGGATCTGCAAGCTTACAGAAAGTGATACGTTAACAAAAGAATGTTTCTCTTATCAAACAAGAAGGTCTCCTATATACAGAATGTTGACCAGAGTCTTAGATGCCTGAAGACATAAATAATTTCAACATACAGAATGTTTTTGAATTGAATTTGAGAGCTGCTCAGAAGCCATTAAGAAACAACATAATTATGTTTCCTATGTTCATATGTATATGAGTTCAATTCAATCTCTTTACTGTGTGGCAGGCTTTTATTGGGGGGGTGTGGTAGGGTAAGTTTCATAATCTCGCAAACTTTGGCAAACTTTATTTTTATATGGGCCAGTCTAGTAACTTTGGACTTCGGCCCGTCACGATTCGCCTGTCGGATTAAAATCTACACCCGTGCCCCTGCCGGGACTCGAACCCAGGACCCCCATAATCTCGTATTGTAATTACGTGATACTGATACCGAGCTGCCGTATCTTAGTGGTACAGCGTTGGTGTAGCATTCGGGAGGTCCTGGGTTCGATTCCAGCGGCCGATCATCCTGACTGAGGTTTTCCAGAATTTTTTCTCAGTCACACCAGGCAAATGGCGGTATTGCACCTTCAACATAGGCTCTTGACGACACCTTCCCGAATTCTTTCCCCTCTCCTATCCCGGTCTGAGCCTTAGATGCCTAAACTCCATAAATAAAATTCAATTCAATTCAACGTGATACTGACCAGCAGCTATGATCTACAGTAACCGCCTACACACACACAGACAAAAATAGGGGTTAACGTTTGTGTCAAAATAACCCAAATGATACTTTGAACTTGGAATGTCTTATGAAATGGATTCAGATGACCAAACAAGAACAAAAACTTCAATATGCTTGCAAACTGTTTGCACAATATCACCTGAAAAAAACTCTGGCATATTTATTTTGGTATCGAACATTTTCAATACAAGAGACAAACGTCGCAATTTTACTGAGTTCTTCGTTGTTAGGTACCAGGTAAATCAAAATCAACGAGACTATTCTGTTTCTATACCCAGTCGAAACGAATCTCCAGACCAATCGGGCCGTTCGGATTGAATTTCGGACAGGGTATGCTTGGGACCCGACCTGACCCAGTGACCCGATTTCGAACCTGTGACCCGGTAGGCAAAGCAGAGTTTGAACAGTGTTTCTTTCAGGGGTGACCGAGACAGGCACTTTACTTCTGGAGCAGGGTTTCTCAATGTGGGAGTCGCGACCCCTAAGGGGGTCGCGGGATGTGTGCAAGAGGGTCGCGAAGGTGAAAACATAAATTTAACTACGGTTTTATAGGTTAAAACTAATAAATTTCAAAAGAAAGTATTTTATTTCGCTTGCTGTTTTCAATAATTACTAAAGATAATGTAGTTTAGTGAATAGTTTTGGGTAGTAAAATTAGGATACTTATTATAAATAAGGAAATAAGCTGTTATGTTTTGAAATGAAAAGCAAATATTACACAAAATAAATTAATTGTGGGTCGCCGGCTAGAAAGTATGATGAAGCGGGTTCGCCGGCAAGGAGGCATGGTGAAAGGGGGTCGCAGGATGAAAGAGGTTGAGAACCGCTGCCCTAGAGCATGGAACTTTCGACGCCGAGAAATTCCTAACAATAGTAATAACATGTGGAAATAACTTCACGTCCTCGGTAAGAACAAAAATACAGTACAGCCCGGGGTGTGAAAATAACCACTGACAGAGGTAGTCATTTGCTCTGAGGCGTTAATCAATATTCGAATTTGAATATGAATTATTTATCTGTGGCATCACGAGCTCAGGCTGAGTCAATATTTCATCATCGGATCACCAGATCACATAATCAGTCCGGCCAAAACCGTGTCACTTGGGTCATTCGTTTCAGGTTTCGTACCACGTCACCTATGTTCAGGTCAGGCCGGGTCACCAAGAGTGACCAGGTTTCAGCTCTGCTTCCCTAATGTATAAAACCGCTTATTGAAACACCATAACTTGATGAAAATATGTTCAAATACTGACCCAAAGGTGATAACTTTACTCATTTGAAGTGCCTACACTGTAAAAAAAAATGGGAACTTTGTTTGATACATCTAGTAATGTTCGAGATAAATATAAGTGTTTGCAGTAATCCTGTTCTGGCTGAAAAGTGACTGTCAAAAACATAGAGATATTCCTTTTGTGTGATTGGAGGATTGTCGTTGTTCCGTTCCAGGGTGATTTTCGCACATGCGCTGAAAGAGAATACGGTTTCTTATCGTAATGAAACACACAAATTCTGATCAAGTGTTTGCTGCAGCCATTTTAATCACGCATTTTAAAGAAACGGAATATACTCTCAGTGAATGGGGATTGCAATCCCTTCTTGACGAATTGAGATATTTATCAGAACCTGGCGTAAGCCGTGGAAGTAACCTCGTTTATTTTCGAGGTTCGAGCAACGTATTTGTCCCATTCTATACTCCTTTAAAATACTGATTTCTTCCGTGGTAATTTAGTTAATATTTCTAACTCAAGACCCAGTATTCAAATCTCGCTTGATGCTTCTACTTTCCCTCCCCCTGAAGCCTACAACGTGGCTGTTTTTATTATTAACTAAGTTACAGGATCTAGCTTTCTCCAGGTATATCTCCCAAAATTTTTAAAAGTGCATTTTTCGTTACAGCCTTGTTTACTTGAATAATGTAATTTGTAATATATATGATTGTGTTTGAAGGAAAATAACACATTCAATCACTATAATGCAGGGTTTACTTACGTATTTTCTTTTCAAAACGCGAAATAATACTTCTTTTTATTCGCGTAACAATATTGTGACGTTTCATCTATCATCTCTGTTTCTTAGGCCCCTTTCTATTATCATTCTTCATCCTCTTTATACTCCCCGATTTTCATTATTCCTGCAGACGAAGAAAAACAGAAGACACGAATACTAAAATTACAGACAATATTATATTTGGAGATGTAGGTCAGAAGTTTACAGCCAGCAGAGACATAAAATTAGAAGTTGATGGCTTTTCTCAGTTGTATTAAACGCAAAGAGTCCTCAAGACAGAAGCGGAAGAGACGGCTCTCTATACCTCTGCATTATAGGATTCCACAAACGTTCCGAACTGTAAATTTCCAAATGTCGTCAGTGAAACCAACCATACATTTAATTTATTTCCATGATAGAGGGTAGTAATGGCTTTAAGCACTCAGAGAACACAACAGATTTTTTTTTCTAAGAAGTAAAAGAAACGAAAAAAAAATCATTGTATAAAATATTTGCATGGTATGGGCTATTTTATTTCAAATGATATAAATCAGCATCAAAGTTTATTTCTGGAGAGATATCCTAATTTAAATGCGCAGTTCTGGCGATACTTCCAGATATTCTCTTCCAGAAAGTAATTTAATATTCCGAAACATACACCGTAATTTCTTTTATTATATATTTCGATAAATTCTGTTACTTTTGTGCTCCGAATGTGTAAGTTATGTGCATAAGAAAGTTAAGAAGGTTATTATGTCTTTTTCTAAAAGTAAGTCTTAAATGTTTCAGTAAAAATCTCCTGGCACAAAAACTATACAGAAAACGAACGTATGTGTGAACTTTATTTGAACCTACTGAAAAAATGTGAGTCTTTTGTGTGCTCAGTGTGTTTTTTATTAGATTCTTATCCATACTGCATATTACTTATAGTAAGAGATCCTGAAAATTTGCGAAAAAAATGTGCAGAAAGTAATATTTTTTTCGTTATCTAGGATGTTAAATTTATGGATTTCTACTCGAGACTTACTTGCAAATTATCCAAATTTGGCCTTAATTCACGAATTTTTATGTTTACGCGAGAATTGTCTGTATTTTTTCATCATATTCAAGAATAACTGATATGCTATTTGTAAACTGCCACCCCAGCACCCTCATTTTCATATGTAATTTTTTGTAATTTTGGTATGCAAATTTATTTTTTTCTCTTCTTATTTATTTTATTGTCACTTTTTGCATATCATTATTTTTTGCATATTATTATTTTGCCTCAGCATAGTAATGCACATTATTTGATTAAGTAATTATGGGGATTTTGATAGTATTATATTGATTTTATTGTGATTTTATATCTTCTGCCATATTCTCAATGCTTGGGATTCAGCATGCATTTTGGAATATCGTCGTCGCTCGGAGAAGAGTCAGGGAGAACGTAGACCATATTTGGAAAGTAGTACAGGAGTTCAACTAGTGTTGTGCATCCTTTGTTTGGCATTTTCTCCAGCTGTCATTAGTTTTTACTCCAGTCAACATAGATAAACATACCAGAGAGTATATACGAATATTCTTCCATAGTTGGAAACCTATCTGGTTGGCGACAGCAATCTTACAGAAATGTATTGTTTTAAAAACGTACAGGAGAGCTGCTAAGTCTCTGCACAATAGAGTGTGAACTTTTCAAAGTTTGACCATTTTTCGCGTCTACCCCCTGCACTCTCTCTCTCCGCTGTACCTGCTAGTCATCGAGCCTAGACTAGAAAACGCGACCTATGCGGAGTGATATGTGCAATTTTGTGTGTGTATTAGTATATCAACATGCACGGCAGTGCATGAGCCAAGTTCTTCACGTCAGAAAACGTCAGCACTGCCAGAAGCATGTTATACAGGAACAAGAGTTTATGGCAAAATCGACGATTTAGGGACCCCGTAAGAAAAAAGATGTTAAAGATAGGAATATGAGCTTTTGCCGTTAAGGAGATATAGTAAATATGTGCAGATGTACAAAATTTCATATTCGTATCTCAAACTATGTTCTAGTTGTGGACCCCTGAAATTGCACATTTTAGGCTAACTGACACTCACTCACTCACTCATCATATTGTTTAGGGTGTTTGGAGTGAGCTAGAAACATGAAATTTGGCATGAAGGTAGAGGATGATAAGTAGACAAAGGAAAAATTCCGACATTGTGAAAAGGTCGCCATCTTGGATTCAAAATGGCCGCCAAACCTAAAATTTCAAAGAATACACAGCCTAAACGACTAAAGATAGAACAGTGAAATTTGGTATGAAAATACATCATTGATAGCAAATTAAGAAAACCTTTTTAAAATTTGAAAAAGTCGCCATTTTGAATTCAAAATGGCCGCCAACCCTAAAATTTTAAAGAATACACAGCCTAAACGGCTGCCGCTAGAATAATGAAATTTAGTTGGACAGTACAACATTATTAGTAGATTATGAAAATATTACAAAATATCTCTAAAGACGTCATCTTGGATCCAAAATGGCGGGCGTCATAAATCCAATTTCCAATTGCTTGAGCCAGAGATACGAAATTTGGCATAATGATGTATTATCAAGAGTAGTTTAGGAAAACAACAACGTTTTAAAAAAGTCACCATCTTTGATTCAAAATGGCAGCTGAAATACCATTTTTCACATCGTTCGAGATAGAGAAATGAAATTTGGAATGACAGTGTATCATCACGAGTATGTCACGAAAATATAAGAAAACGTTTAAAATGTGTCCATTTTTATCCAAAATGCCAGCCTAAGCCCCACTTTATAACGACTGAAGCTAGAGAAACGAAATTTGGTATGAAGGTGTACCATTACGAGTAGGTTAGAATAAATTCGGCTCGTCTCCCCTACTAGGGTACAGTTCCCAGCTGGAGCCTGATTGCGATAAAGGGGTGCGCCCCAGCGAGGCCATCTTGGAATTCTGGGAGCAGCGCTCCAATGACGCGAAGCGAGTATATACATTACACAAGTGTAAAAAGCTGCGAAATACGAACAAAGCACCAGGGGTGCAAACTGTCCAGTCAACTCCTTCAACCTTAAAAAGTGGTGAAATGGAATATGGATGAGCCTAGTTCCTCGCGCCTACTTCCAATACTCCTGCGTGTCCCACCAAGTTTTACTCGTCACAAACGTTAGCACTGCCAGGAGCATGTTATACAGGCAGAATGTGGAAGTTTCCCCATTCGGACGCAGCGCTCTGGAGTATGAGGGAATATCTGCATCATGTGGCGCAGTGCACTGCAGATTCTGGTTGTGATAAAAAGACGCAGTTCCTCCAAACTCCTCAAGTTCGATGCGTGGCCTGCCGTGGGATTCTTCGCGCAGCGACGCGAGCGAATCGATGGGAGTATCAACACGTACGGCAGTGCATGCAGCCGAGTTCCGCGTGTCACAAAACGTCAGCATGCTATACAGAAACAAGAGTTTATTGCGAAATCAGCGATTTTGAGGTTCTGTAAGAAAAAATATGTTAAAAATTGAAATATGAAATTTCGAAGTATGACGGTATATCATCACTAGTAGATTACAAAATATCTGCAAAGATATCATTTTGAATCCAATATGGCTGACTTCATAATCCATTCTCCAGAACGTTTGAACTAGGGATACGAAATTTGGCATACAAGAGTAGTTTAGGAATAATTTACATTTTTGATAAAGTTGTTAACTTGGATCAAAATGGCCGCACAAAAACTTTTTCCACACCATTCGAGCTATAGAAACGAAATTTGGTATGAATGTACCATCACAAGTAGGTAACGGCAATGTAAGAAAAACTTTTTAAAAATCGCTCTCTTTAATTCAACATAGCCGCCCAAATACCATTTTGCAAACCACTGAAGCTAGAGAAACGAAATTTGGTATGAAAGTGTACCATCACGAAAATGTTTCAATAAATGGATCAAACCACCGCTATGAGCGTGCAGCCCCCGAGGTGATATGGGAAAAGGTCTGCACAGCATGGGGCGCTGTCCCCAGAAAGTCTGATCACAATAAAGGGGGCGTAGCCCTAAAAATTTGAAGTTGGGGCGCACACGGAATTCTGGGGCAGCACACCCAGCGAGGCGAACCCAGTATATATATATACACGTATAAAAATCTGTGAAATCCGAGCAAAACACCAGATGAAGTTCGAGCCTTAGGGTTGGTGGTGGTGGATTTTAGGGCCGCCAGCAGGAAGCAAATTTGCTGTATCATTACAAGTAGGTTACAATAAATATGGCAAAGCTTCCCTATGTTTCAATAAGTATCTCATTCCTACGGGTGGTGGGTATGGGAAAAAATCTGCAACATGGAAGCACAGTGTCCTGGAGAGTGGTTACGATAAAGGGGCGTAAGTACCCAAAAACTCGTAGTTGGGGGCGCAGCCAGCTACGGGGGGCGAGGACCTAAACGAGGCCGAGCGAGCGAGTATATATATTATACACGTACAAAAAGCTGTGAAATCCGAACAAAAACACCAGAGGTGCAAAAAGTGGAGCCAAGTTCTTTAGCCCTAAAAAGGTGTGAAATGGGAGACGGATGAGCCAAGTTCCTTGGTGACAGCATCTAACAGGAACAAAGGAACTTGGCGCGAGGTGGGAAGGTTCATGATCCTCAAGCTATAAGGGTGGTGAGGATCCTAAAACCCACTATGTCCACCGCCACTAATCGTAAGGCTGTTGCCAGCTCGCGCCAAGTTCCTTTGTTCCTGTTACATGCTGTCACCAAGGAACTTGGCTCATCCGTCTCCCATTTCACACCTTTTTAGGGCTAAAGAACTTGGCTTCACTTTTTGCACCTCTGGTGTTTTTGTTCGGTTTGTATATTCATGTAAGAACTCGAGCTGAAGTATGTTGGGATTGGCGCTTTTTCTTCTCACTATTTTACAGTGATTCGGGTCACAATTAACTAGATAATCAGCCAGCTATTTGCATTTCCCTTAAGAACTAATTTCCGGTAATGCCGTCTGCTACACGGTGCTGTCAGCATGAATGAACGAGCGCAATAGCACTGAACGTACGGCACTAATGTTTTGTTTTTCTTTTGTCTATGTTATTTGATGGTTTCATGTGTCTTGATTTGTCTGTACGTAATCATTCATTTGTATATTGTTTATTTTTAATGTTTTCTTTTGGCACACCGTCTTTCTTTCAATTCATATAGCTATTTTTGTTCATTTCTATCCAGCCTCTATGCATTTCTTGACGCGGGTTTGTTTTGATGTGATCTGTTTTCCTCCCCGCAAGGTGGCAGCACCTGGTAGAGGTGGCATGTAATTCTGACAGAAGCCCCACCACCAGTATTTTTGTTTGTGTTATTATGATGTTCAGGTTATTTAATGTGTTTTTATGTATGTAATTTGTATAATTCATAAGTATGGTCATGCATGCCAAGTGTGTAGGCGTGCCATGCAATATTAATCCTGCAATCTTAATATTTAAATAGATGAGCCATATGTGGCAACACTGCTTCACCTGTTCAAGAGTTGAAAACCCGCTCATACTTCGCTTTCATAGAGCGAGTCTCATAAGAAAGGGTGAATCTGGAACCTAACAAGGTACCAGTGAGCAAACGGTGTGTTAGTTCGGTTTCTGTTGTCAAAGTGAAAATACGGTTGGTCTGTTATTTTGTCCTCGCATACAGACAAGTCCGAGATCGGTTTGTCTGGTCAACGTGGAAGTAAATTCCGTTTGCGTGTCAGCCTTGAAGTACGTAATGTAATCGTATTCAGATAGACAATTCCACATGCAGTGAAGTAGTCTGATTGTGGTTTTCAGACATTGACTTCTGGTCAAGTACTGTTGAGTCTAAACAATGTACTGTCAAGTTTATTTGTGAATCACGGACATAGTGATCACAGTACACGTCTTGTACTTGGAGACTTTCTAGTTTTGTCCAGCATGTAGTGTGATGCAGCCAAGATTCTTGTATCTCTATTAATTTTGTGTCAACTGACACCAAATCACTCGAACTACCGCTAAATACACCTTCAGTTATTTACGAAGTGTATAAGAAATGTGTTACGAGTGGGAACTATATGTTAAATCTACCGTCGTGAGCTGAGTTGCCATTTACTCAAACTGAAACAACTGTAAAGTGCTCTGGGACTAGCTTGTCTGAACTATCCCCGCATTCCCACTGTGGCGGGTATGCAGCATAGCCGTCGAAGTAAAGTGAGCACTTATCATGTTTACAGTGTCTCCCTTAGAACAATAGTAGCATCGCATAGCATTGCAGTACTGTATGCGATGTATCGTGGCCGAGTTCACAAGCTAATTTTAGTGAACTAAAGACAAGTAACGACAACAACACACAGCAGATTAAAGTGTGATCGTCATGATTCCATATTGTGTTTTCAGCTTTATGAATGGTGATTTCCCCATGAATCAACAGTGATATGTCTATGCAAGTGACATCCCAAAGTTGGAACTATATCTTCTACCCCTCCATATGAACACTTAACAAGTTCGTATTGAAACTAGATCCCGTCAATTTGACCATATACTTTCATAAACAGTGATCACATGTAAGATATGACGTCATAAACTATACATTGAGCGTATTCAGGTTTTATCATTATGAGCTCATCCCAATCTGATATTGGGTTAATACGACATAGCCCATGCCTAATTGTGTCACAGTGTATATAGTGTTTGTTAATTAAGTGTGGAGTGAGTGGGTGTTTTAAAGTTACCATCTTTTGGATCACTTTCGAATAAATCTTCTAATTGTATCTATTGGATACATATATTTTATTTGCTGGAAGCCACCAACCTACGGTTAGCATAGATGAGCAAGGTCGTCAGTGTTGGTAAATACTGTATTTTCAGTGCTGTATATGTGTCTTTGAATTTCAGGCTTATAGCATCGTGTGAGTGGATGGCAGACTCGAAATTGTTCTGTTTTGTAATGAAATTCAACCTTGGAGAATGCAATGTTTACCCATGGTAACCTTTTGTTTCGTTTTTATTTCTTCCCTGAGATTTGCTAGCTCATGTACCCCTGTTTAAATTCATTCTCACCTTGTAATCTGTGATATTTGACCCCGTAAAGTAAATACAACAGGAGATTATTGTGTTGTGTTGCCTCCAACACTCCCCTTTTGAAATTTTCATTCATTTGAATTATATATGCATGAGAGCACTTTACAATTATCTGCCGCCCAACGTTAGGGCCCTTTACAATTTTCTGGTGCTCTACGTAGGAGCACTTCACAATTTTCTGGCGTTCCATCTTGGGGCCCTTCACATATTGCAGTCTTCCTAAAACTTCCAGGACTTAATTCAGTTACAGTATTGAATACTTTGCTAGTTGGGTTCAATAAGTGATCCAGGAAAAGATTTTCTGGAGAATATTTAAAAATTGTTAGACAGAAAAAGTGTTTTTGACCCAACCCCTTACAAAAGACAACCTTAGTTTAGTGTTCTCCCAAGTACCATTTCTAAAAAGTGTTTCTTTTGATAAGTGTATGCAGGGCTACGTTGAATAGAAGGAAATGTTATAGAAAAATTAAAGTTCGACAGTTCTTGAGAGCTTTAATGCTCTGCGTTGTGAGCATAAATCTTTTGTGATGGTGCTTTTACAGATATGTGGAATAATTGTGGATACCAGTGTCGAATGTTGACTGTGTGAGCCTTTCTTTTTCATATTTTCCATGTGTGCTTACAAAAAGAAGGTGATAAACGTGGAGTTTTTGTCATCCTATGCTTTCGAGGCGCCTGCCTGAACTCGGCACATATTTTTATCAGTGTGTGTTCATGATGTAGAGAATATTTAAAAGTTAATTGTAAGTAGAAAAGCATGCAAAATAAATGTAGAGGTAATTACTTAAGAAACATTACTTGTACTTTTTAATTCTACTAATAAATTTGTTAATTTCATTTGAAAACGCCCAGGAATTTTGATCATGAACTCAAGAATTTTGGCATTAGTGCTTACGTTATTGCACTTGACTTGCACTCAAGAGTTAAACTAATGCCTAGTCAAGATCTTCCAGAATCTCTACTTATAGTCCACTATAATTGAAGACCTGAATTGCAAAACATCCCAAGTCCACCGGAGTATTTTTATTAGGAGGAACAAAAAACAGTCCAAGGACATGGGATGTTGTTCTTCATCCTCGTTCCAAACCCCCTATTTTTAACATTTTTCAAAATATTTCAAAAACTAAGAGTACTATCAGAAATGTAAGTTCATAGCGCACTAGAACTTACAAAGTACCATGAAATACGATGGACAGCGATGTCGAAATCTTGTCGATTGATGAGTGCAGAGACCTCAATTAAATAATTACGTCATAATCTTTGAAAACGTATTGCTCATCAATGGACAAGATCTCGAGATCGCTGTCCATTGTTTTTCATAGTAAATTGTAAGTTCTAGTGCGCTATGAACTTACATTTTTGATAGTACTCTTAGTTTTTTTAAATATTTTGAAAAATGTTAAAAACAGGGATTGGAGCGAGGAACCTCTTAAAGAAAAAGGTTTTGAATTGGAGTTAGGGTGCAATATTATGCACGTGGATAGCCCTTGGAACATAGATGCTGACGAACAGAAAAAATGAAAATAAGAAAAGAAAAGTGGACTTGGGATGTTTTGCAATTCAGGTCTTCAATTTTTACCACCTGTTTTCGAATTCTCTCCCGGTGTATGATGTGAGGTTCACATACGTACACATATAATACGTATCTCCATATGTCTGTCTGTGTCCAGATCTCCATGTCAACTGTATGATGCTGTTGTTGCAATTGAAAATGTTGCAAAAGGTAGAACTCGTCTGAAGGCTGCAAGAAAGACTGAGGAAAAGAAATTAAAAAAAGAGTTTTCTGTTTTCAAACAGGTGCTGTGGGCACTTTGCCAGCAAGTAGAACTAAAGTATCAAAAGGTTCTTCGTGTGGGAATGTGTGTGTGTGTGTGTGTAGTTTCACGTCTGGAAGCTAGGAAACTTAAGGTAAGAAAGAAGCAGACCGTGAGAGAGAGAGCAAGAGCCATCACCCCTGACAGAACAAACACACCTGGCGAGATAAACTTTGCTTCGTTTCTGTGAGCACTTGCGAAGGAAGTCCATCAGCGAGAGAAATCCCGCATTGCAGAACACGGTGTGAGAGGATACGAGATGAGATGTGAGCAAAAAACGACGTGTAGTACAGCTCACATGACGATACGGTTCTCTCTTGCTACTCTCTCTCTCTCTCTCTCTCTCTCTCT
>JAGDQP010001311.1:0-62581 GCA_022664845.1 Lepisma saccharinum | reverse complement strand
CTCTCTCTCTCTCTCTCTCTCTCTCTCTTTGTGTGTGTGTGTTTCTTTCTCCCTTCTCAGTGTTTAGATAGATAGATAGATAGATCAATCGATTGCACATACTTAAAGTGATAAAGAGCGATTGTGTGTGTCATGGTTGTAATGGCCCAATGATTTGTGATCATTGCTTTATATGTTTCGATAATTATCATTATTTAAGTTTATCATGATCAATAAAGCTTTGCTGGTATACGCTATGGAAAATAATAGAAAGCTATATAAGATTCTTTGCATAAGGATTCTTTACGCTACAGAGACAGACAACTTGCAGGTTGTAGTTATCTATATAAATTTTGATGATGACGTCAGAGTTAAGGAATCGCCAACCTAATTTTATAGGCCTCGTACAAACTAATTATTTACCTGAAAATAGAGGACAGCCAGAGGGAGCCCTTACGGGTGTTACGCGGAGAACAGTGCCCATTGGTTGAGGCGCGAGTTACGTCATCGTTTGGACTCTAGGAGACAGTTTTCTTTCTCTGCAAGTAGTCTGCCTCAATAAAATCTTAAAATTTACTGTGTGGAATCTAATTATTTTCTTTGTTAACGGTATTAATAAGGAACAATTCCTTTGGAAGGATACCAAAATGAAATTTATGTAATTTACAAATTCAAATGCGGACAAGAGCTTAAATTTAAACAAATAATTATGAAAACATTTACAATTAATGATACGCACCGCATACCTGACATCTCTTGATCAAAAATTAAAGAAATGGTCTTTTTCTAGTTAAACCCAATCTTTGTACAAGATAACATAAATAAAATAATGATAGCTTGTCACTAAACAACATTTGGGTCCGATTTTGAATCAATGAATTAGTATTTGAGACATATTGCTGACATTTATCTTCCTTGCTATATTTCACTCGTATTTGTTTTATTTTTAAAACAGTCATAATTTTACTGAAAGTCCGTTATTATTATTTATTATTTCCTGTACTTTTTATGTATTCCTACCATTCTATATTAACTTATCAAGCTGTTAATAGCATGTAAATAAATAAATACGTACATGCATAAATACATACATTATTATTATTATAATTAACCGAGCACCGTTGAGCCATGTTGAAGTGCTGATACCAAAAGCGGATCTATCCAATCGAAATCTCGGGACAGACCATCCTAAGTGCGAATTTTCCTTTTTCTTCATCAGTGTTTCAAAGCAACTACCGGAATGGTACTTTCGTTTTGACCACGGCATCTTCTTTCCTTATTTACTTTTTCATCGTTTAATTTTGTTGTTTGTAACCATGTATAATTAATTTTGGACTGTATTCGAAAAGATTAAAAATAAATAATAAATAAATGTTACTCCTAGAATTTTAATTATTATTATTATTATTATAGTGAAATGAGAAACGCAGAAAGACATATCCCTCGAGTTATACTTATGCTGAAGCGTCATAATTGCATGTATGGGTCACTTTAGTGTCTTTCAACTTCTACCCGTCACGATTATACGAGTGCAATGCTTATTGAAATCCATAAACATACATGCCCAAGGCGGGATTCGAACTCGCGACTGTGGAAGCTCTAGCCTAACTCCTTTGGTTATGCGACTACGTTGGTCATCGATTTGAAAGCGTATCGGGATAGAAAAAAAGTACTCCTGCTTGAGCATAAAATAAAATGTATGCCCGTGTATAGTGTACATTCTCGAAATATTTCCAATAATGTAATTAATAACATACAAGAAAATGGCGGTTTATATCCTTCTTTTCTTTCGGAGTGGAAAGAATTATATACATAACTTTTCAATCATTTTTTCTCAGCTACAATACATAACACGACCAGAAACTATGGCATGTTTAAACCGACGTATGTGGGTCTATTGGACAATATCAGATACGTCAACCTAGAGAAGTTCGAAGGCGGGAGAGTTGCCAATCTGGAAGGAAGGAAATGCGAGAGCTTACTGAGAAACTAAGCAACATGCTAAAGAGTTACAACACAAACGTTAAACCACAGAATACAGATGTTAAATCTTCTAACCCACAGAATCTCTCACGCATGTTTTAGCTTCTTACGCATTTTGCGTGAGAGTTGACATGTCTGCAATATAAATTTGTTGAAGAAATATTTTTATACAATTTTAAATTTTACTATTATATACCCAAAGAGCAGATTATGGAAGCGGCCGTACCGATAAAGTACCATCCCGGCATTTACTTGTAGGTCAGAAAACCTTTTTAGGACGGACGGTTTAAAGATTCCAATCCATATTTTCCCAACTGCTGAACGAGCAAACTATCATAGCTCCAAACTCCATTTATTATCACTCTGCTTATACATGCACCGTGATAACATTCATATTTAAGTATATTTCCTTTGTATATATTTCAAATGACAAACAAAGCAAAACAAAAGATCATGTACTAATTATTTTTTCTAAATGGTTATATCTGATTTGCAGTTTTGCTTCTAAAAGTTGGATGGTATCAATGCCAGTTAAATACATTCATATATGGAGGGACACCTGCTAGTAACTTTTTCTTAAAGGTCAATTTAATGACAGACCGTAACGCTTGCATAGTTCTTTGAAAGGAAATGTACATAATACAATCTAGAGCTATTAGCGTTAAATTTGTCCTTTCTTTTACATACCAAAATCTACTCCTTCCTCATATTTTCATATCTGGAAAAAGCATGACATCTAACTTGTTTATTGTTAATTTTTGTATTTTTACAGTTTGCAATTGCATATTTGTTATTATTCATCATCATTTAAGCACATATGTACATTGTACAATTTATATAAACACAATAAAATATATAATACACATATGTATACGAAATAAATTTATTTAAGTTCATTGTGATAATCTAACCTGCGTGTTAACCCACGCAGACAGGGGAACTACACACCGGTGTCCAAACCGTGACGTCATTGAAAGCGAGTCCGCAGTTGAACATCAGCGCGCGTAACGTTAAGGGCCTACCTAATAATACTTTAGCTATATTGGAGGACAGCGTCGTTTAGTGTAAATTAGCATATAATGAAGTATTTATAATGGCAAAGAAGAGAATTAAATTTATTTCGGAAGGAATTATGATAATAATATAAGACAATGTGTTTAACGTCCGGATTTGGTTATTTTTAAGAAATCGAGTAAGTAGGTAACAGCAAGCTAATGTGTTCTAGTCAATATTTGGTATAAGTACTGTAAAAGATGCATGCATGTATAGACTAGAATTAGTTGATTATATAAATCAGCTGTCTTTCTCCACAATATTGTTTTATTATTATTATTATTTCACTTTACGATCTAACTTCTGTAGAGCATTCCTCCTATCAGAAAGTTCAAATTGAGCTGTGGTAGCTATTCAGCATCTTCAGCTTTGTCTTTAATTGTCCTGTTTGCAGGTTTTACGTTAAAGTGTGTAGTCTCCACTGAGTATGAGGAATACACACATTTGGAGCACGGGATAATTCAGACGCCATTTTGGTTCATTCTTAATTCAGTTTGTGAATCCACGATTGCCGAACAAATCACCCTGAGGAAGAGCACGCATGTCTTTTATGTCAAAGCCGGAACGTATCGGAATTTGGAGAGCAAGAGAGTATTTCCTAATATATCCACGTTCATATACCGATATTCCGTAAGTATACGTCTTGTATATTACATAGATTTAGTCAGGTTACCGTGAGAAGTGACAAAATACCAGACAAAATTTTAGTTAGAATTCAAGTATAAAGGTGACCAAGCAACCCAGTCTCCGCTGTCCATTCGGTGACTTCGCGAGCCTTGAATCGCCAAACGGACACTGGAGAGACACGCGGGTTCAAGTCTCACAGCCGGTCATTTTGACAGAGGTTTTCCAGCGTTTCACCCAGTTTAACCTGGTCAGAAACCTGGACGACAGCTCAACTAAATCCCTTCCTGATAGATCCCACACCCCTTTCCCCCAGAAGATAGGTCGCGAATGAACGTTATTCTTCAGGCTTGGATCAAAAGTTGCCAGTTGAGGACAATAAAATTAAAAAAAAAAAAACATTCCCTAACCGTCACCTTCGGGTCTGATGTTACGGCCGTGGATTTCCTATCGGTACTCAGAAAAGAATGGTCTTCTCACTGAGGTTCTTCTGAACTGTCATAAGGAGTCTGAGTAGGAATCTACACTAAATTACCCATCAATTCTCAGAAAAAGTAAGGGTCTAACGATTTCATCACTTAAACTTTTGATGGGCGTAGACCATAGTCATCTCTGAAGCTCACTAATTGAAATTTTAAAAAGATAAACAAAGAAAATGAAATGGTTAGATTGCTGATGTAGCAGATCACTAAAGAACTTTGTTATTCTTTCTCAAACATTAATAATATTATCGAAAGCTGCACAAATGACGTTAGCCACTGAAATAACTGGCAGTAAAAACGAGGCCTCCTACTTACCAGCAGTTGCTGTATCATACTGATCTTCCAGATATATGATTAATTTAACCGCATGTAATACTTTCGTCACAATTTAAAGAAAGTGCAAAGTTTTGTTTTAAAATTAATTCAACCTCAATTAATGATAAAAGATGCACATGTCTTTAAAGATTATCTTCACTACTAATGAATTAAAAAAATATGGCCTGGTAAACTGAATTGAGGAAATCGTTTCTAATTATTGCACACATACTACATCGCACATTTTCACTCCTTTCTTTACACGAGAAAGTAATGAAAATATGATCTTTTGAGATGGGATTCCGACGATTTGTGGATGTCATTTATTATTCAAAATTGAAAGAGCGATTTCCCATCCTTTTAGAATGATTCACAATGCAACTTGGATACTAATCAAGTTTGTTAACCGTCATTTTGACCGTGAAGGTTATCGAAAGACGAAGCACTCTGTGAAGTTAATCGCATTTAGTTAAAAATGACAACATAAAACATTATTTTTCTCAGTGATAACAATACACCAGAAGAAGTCAGGAGTAAGACATATACAATAAACATCTTTGAGCGTTGTTCTCAAATCCCTAACGGGACGATAAAAACCTATTCGAAAGCGTCATCTTGTAATTGCCTGGCTTGCGTGGAATGTTGGATCGCTGGCCAGGCGACCGGGGCTAAATTTTTTAGATCACTTTATATATATTCAATCCACTAGTGGATGAGGCCTCTCCCCGAAGGGAGGAGTTGGTCTACTGCTCCCACGCTGACCAGACGGGTTGGGATATATATATATATAAAATTCACAAGAACATTACAGGTACCGGTATTCTTATTTTTCTGCTTATGAATAAATGCTCTCATTTGCTTCTTTTTTTCTTTTTGCATTTTCAGCGTTTTATTGGGTAGTTTTCATTTACAAAAGATTAAAATTTTATCTCAAAAGACTTAAATTTTCCGATGGACTACAATCGGAAATTAATCTTAACGGATTACGTACCCATCAAAAAGGGCACGTAGATCACAGAACGAAAACTTCTAATTATTTCGCCGATGAAAGTTTTCTCGCTCTAAAAGAGTGGTCCCTCTTTCCGCTATTGTAAGATGAAATATTCCGCTCACTTCGAGCACAATTCCGCTCTTCGTAGTTTAGTGTGCAGAGCTTGATTAAATGTCCAAAATAGTAATCTTAAAAAGCACCTCCCGAAAATATTCATTACTACGTGAGTGGCATGGATATTTCAAACGTGATAAACAATCTCTTAAATCAAGGGATGGATAGGATGCTCTTCGACAAGTGTTCAGTCCTAAACGTATCTAGAAACTTCGGGTATTAACCCTAGATTACAAAGGCGTCGTCTGACAGACTACGCGACTAGTGCTGATATCTCCTCCAACCCTCTTCCACTAGGTCCATACCTTCAGTACGTGGATATAAAATGGAGGCGAAGGTTCGTTACCTTCCTACTCGCTTTCTTTGTGTCATTTTTAATTCGCGTCATCTAGTAGACTACGGTTTTGTGTTTTAGTTACTTTTAACGTTGTTTACGTAGTATAGTGGACGAATTAGATTACTAAGGCGTCGTCTGACAGGCTACTTGATTAGTACTGAAGCTATGTGTGGGTACCATCAAGCCAGTATCTGCAGTGAGTGTCAAGTAAACTAGATATGTCATTGAAAACCCTTTAAAGGTTGCTTTGAAGTTTATGAGTATGTTAAATTAAGTTATTAACTGAAGACCTGAATTGGAAAACATCCCAAGTCCACTCTTTTTCGTATTTGCATTTTTCTGTTTGTCGGTATCTATGTTCAAAGGGCTACCCACCTGCATAAATATTACATCCTAATCCCACCACAGAAACCTTTTTTTAATAGAAAATAATTTCAGCTGAATAAGATAATATACGAAGACCTTGCTCTGTTTTTCGTCCCTCCTGAGAAATGTACTCCGGTGGACTTGGGATGTTTTTCAATGCAGGTATTTAATTCTTAAAAAAATAGTGCTTTTTATTTATTGTTTTTTCTAAAGTAGTCTGTCAGACTACGCCTTTGTAATAACGTTTGCAATCAAGGGTTAATAAAGATCGTTGGTAAAATAAATTGGACATTGTAGGGAAAACTGTTAATTATTTTTCAGTTGAGGCTAATTTTACTTTGTAGTTGAACACGACATAAATTACGGCCAAATTTGTGTTACACATCCTGACATCTGAGCAAAATGAAAGAAGCAAAATAAGATACTTAAAGAGTACGGGGAAAAAAGGGAGTATGTCCATTTAAAAAATAGTTTGCACTCTTAATATATACTACACAATGTCATCTAATGGCTGAGAAAGTTTCAAAGTAAAAGCGAAAATAATCTGCAAGTTATAACGGTTTTTAGAAGTAAATGAGAGAGTTACACTTTAAATGCATTTTACGAGAAATCGCTTTCCTTCGACACATCCTTCGACACGACTTCTCAAACTGTCGTCGATCGTGTGAATATGGTACATTTGAGGATATTCGGGTACACCTGAAGGTTCTGCTTTGTTTTATGCTGAAAATAAACAGGAGCTTTAGAAGGTGTTCCAGCAACGGCAGAATCCTTGGAATTATGCCCCATACTTTGGAGGAGGAAGGGGGGGGGGGCTCAGGTTTGTTTGTTCCTTTTATAGACTCAGTTTGGATACTTTATGTTGCCTCTTCATATTTGAATTTATTTGGTTTAGAAAACTTTCCTCGCCAAAACAAAGGAAACGTAAAGTAGAGGTCAGACCAAATTGAGATACCGTGAATGTGCTATCGATGAGAAGGCTGAGTACTTAGGTTATTCTGGTCAAGGACTAGTGACGTGAATAATTCAGTATGATATGTGAGAAGTAGCCAGGTGTCAGGCAAGGAAAAGGGAGAGTGGAAACAGTAAGATCTTTTGAATATCAGGGAAACATTGCGGTTTTCATCATTTACGCGAGAGGCAATTTCACGGAACATGGTATCACGTCATGCACAGTAATGGCCGATGTGTTAAATAATAAAATGGGGATGATTAGATAACTTTGTAAGAAGGACAAGACTAGAAAAAAAGGAAGTAACACTGTCCGTGGATTGCTTATCGTGTACCTAGCAACGCCATTGATTTTCGATAATTACAGAGTGTCCGTTTACATTGACGCTTTCTTGCTATCTGTTCGTGAAGGACAGAAAAGTAACGAGTTAATATTATCTGGTTAAGGCAATCATTGAGGCTGAGGTGGTTCTCAATTAACTGTTTTCATTTATTTATTTTTTTTCAAATTCAAAAGAAATGAAATTTTTTCTACAAAAACAACGATGACGTTTCGTACCGTTAGGTAAGTGTGCTACTTAGTTGGGTTAAAAGTGTCAAATTGAAAGGCCAAATATCACACTAAAGCATACATCAAGTTACGGCCGAGAGGTTAGTACACTTGTTTCCCACCCATGTGGCCATAGGTTCAAGTCCCGTAGTAGTTATCAAAAAATTGTTCCAAGCTTACTTTACCAAAAACTGTAGGTTCCATCCTTAGAAGCTTACCAGCTAGTTTAAGACGTGAATTAAGAACCAACCAATCATAATATCAAGTTAATAATTATCTACATAAGTAACTAACTCTATGGCTTATGGAACTCGCAAGTTCATCGCCGCAGTAACAAACGTTCACCATATCATTCTATCCTAGGCAACATGAAGCCAGTTTTCGTCATTTGACCTACTTCTCGAAGATCCCTTCTAATATTGTCTCCCCAAGAACCTCTCGGTCTTCCCAAAGGTCTCTTTCCATGCGGCTTTCCAACTAAGATCTGAGATAAAAATCGTTGAATAAGAATAATCTAAGAATAATCTTCGTTCACCCCCCACCCCATCCGAGCTATACAGCCGTCGTGATTTCATTATTCTTACAACATCTGTTGAATAGTGCAATCCGTGGAGCTCCATTATTGTTTCCTCCATTCTCCAGACATCTTGCCTCGTTTCGGCCCGTATATCTTCCACAAAACCTTATTTTCAACCACACGTAATTGATGTTCATCTGTTAGGGTTGTACTCCAACTTTCGCAACCGTAAAATATTACTGGCAGAATAACCATTCTGTATGATTTCAAATTTCCTTGATATTGATCGCGGAGTTAGGAGTTTCTGGACTGAATAGAAACATACGTTCCACGATACTGACTTTTTATTTCTTCCGTGACATCTGTTTTGCTTGTTACGTATGCTTCCAGGTATTTAAATTTGTTCATTTCCTCTATGATTTCATCCCAAATTATTATGTTTCTATTTCCTCCATTCCCTGTGTTTCGGCTCGTTATCATGTATTTTGTTTTATCTATGTTTACCTGTAGACCTATCTCATTGCAAGCTTCTACTAAGACATCGGTGTTGCTTTGTAGTGCATCTATATCATCCCCTATTAAATCTACATCATCCGCGTATACGAAAAGTTGATTCAAGCCATTCAATGTTAGTCAATGTTAGTCAATTTTAGTCCTCTTTTACTTTTAAAATCGCATATTCTAACACAAAGTTAAATATTAATGGCGATAAGGCATCACCTTGTTTCAGTCCGTTGCGAATCTCGAAACTATCTGACATACTCTGTCCGTACTCTGCTTAACCTTAGATGCCTGAAGGCCATAAATAAAATTCAGATTCACCTCCCACTACTATTGAAAATTAGTTATGCGGTGGTGTCCACGCTGTTTCCTACGATTTTATTTAATTGATTGAGAAACTTGGAAGGTGAGGAGTATCCAAGCTAAAATTGGGTCAACCCGGTCATTTACATGACCCGATTGACCCGGTCTGGGAGCTTAATGAACTTGTAATTTTCGGCGTCATGCTCTAGGGTTAATTGTTACCTCTGACAGAAACACTGTTCTAACTGAAGGAAATAATTGAAGACTCTGCTTTGCTCTCAGTCTGAGTATATAGGACCAAAAATGCGTTGTCTGAACCCCGAAATTATAAACTTAATTACTACCACACGACTTACGCCATGTTTTAATCCCTTTTGTATTGGTCGATTAGGGATCGCATTTCCCATTCATTGAGAATTTCTGCTAAAGTACGTGATCAAAATGCCGGCAGAAAACACTTCATAAGAATTGCATCAAGAAACGGTAAGAAACCATTTCTCTCTCTTTTTTTTTCTCTCTCTCTCTCTCTTTCTCTGCGCATATGCGAACATAACACTGGAACTGAAAACTCAAAACGCGTACCACAAAAGAAATCTCAGTGTTTTTCCAAGATCAAAGTAATTTATCTGAAACATTACTGCATGTGTCAAGGCACTTTCTCAAAATTTTTGACAGCGTGCCCAATGCATATCCCAACCAACATGTTTTCTTCTTGCTTCTTATCAGTTTTCTTTTCTTCCTGTTTTCTTCAACATTTCTTTATTTTTCACTCTATTTGAGCTTTTATTATTTTTCTTCACAACCATATCTCAAAATTTTCCAAGTATCTTGGTTCTTGATTTTTCATTTTCTACGTTTTGCTGCCACATAACATCACACTGCATATAAAACACATAGAAAAGTCTGTCAACTCAATTATTATCTCATTTGGTGTTAACAATCCTTTCACTTTGGAACAGGAGTCGTTGTAGGACATTACCCTTCCGATCAGTTATAAGTGATGATTATAATTGCATGTGTAGTTCATGAAATGCAAATATCGTAACACATAGAAAATTATCAAGATAAATATTGGATCCTCAAATATTTGCTTTCTCTAACAAGGACAGAGAAGCTTGCTGTTCTTTACCAAACAATGAAAGGATATAGTTAAGATTAAATAACAAAGTTAGTGATGATATTGTTAATTAAAGGCAGTGTTTGAAAAAAGTAAAACGCGAAGATCTGCGGAATAATCCAAAAATCGCGAACGAAGCGAAGTTTCGACTAGTCAAAGCTATCGTAATACATGATGAGAAAGTAAACAACATCTGCAGAAAGGGGGAACATGTGGTACACGTAAAAATAAGATAAAAATTCGGAGAAGACAGATGTCACAAATTGAAGTCAAGGCTGTGCAAAACAACGAAAATATTTTAATAGAACTTCAGTAGAAGCAATAGATACAAATATTTTTTTAGAGAAAGAAATATTAGAAAAAGAAACAGAGAAATAGCAAAGAGATGAATGTGAAAGTGAAACCATGAACAAGAAGCAAAATAAAACGTGGATGGAAATAATGCTCTACTTCGAAAACAAAGGGAAAATACCTGATTAATAGTTCCAATTCACTAAGTAAAAATTATTAGTAACAATAATACCGAGTACAAACAATGAGAGAAAAGGAAGGCTGTTCTGTACAGGAAGAAGTGAAAATACAAATTACAATTTTCACTAAGATATTATTAATTACAAAAGAAAGGTTGTATCTTAAGCTTTCATAGTATTTTTACATATCATATCTGTTTCTCCAGGATTTATGTCGTTTTAAATTTCTTTACAACTTTTGCGACTGTTGCGCTGACCTAGGCGCAGGCTTCTT
Organism: Lepisma saccharinum; assembly: GCA_022664845.1. NCBI lineage: Eukaryota > Metazoa > Arthropoda > Insecta > Zygentoma > Lepismatidae > Lepisma > Lepisma saccharinum. The sequence goes on along the minus strand of JAGDQP010001311.1, from coordinate 51,654 downwards.
TCGACACTGTACGAAGAAGTCAGGAGCTAGGTCGGCATAACAGTTGTAAGAGTTTTAGAGAAGTACAAAGAAAATATGTATTTATTGCGTATACACACTAAATTCGGAAGAGCGGATTTACGCTAACATCAAGCGGAATATTTCATTTTACCAGAGCACAAAGAGGGACTACTTTTTTGTAGCGCATTTTCATCGGAAAATAAATTAGAAATTTCCGCTCGAAAAAAACATAGGAACTATGGTAGCTCTTTTTAGTGGGGATTGATCTCCGCTTAGTTCCAAATCTGTGACGTTGCGTGGTACATTTGCATAAGAATTGGAAGCTTTTGAAGTGTATTAAACATGAAATAACACTCGGGTCAGTGTAATATTTGCTGAGTCAACAGTCTTTGAAGGAAATGAAAGATTTTTAGAAAAGATTGAACCACATGCACTGAAATTTAAAGCAGGCTCGAGTTGCGATCAAAATGGTAGCATCTCGTGTCAAAAGGATAGACTAATAAAATGTTTGGAAACAGAAACCTCTGCGAAGACTGGATTAATCAAGATGCAAGAAAGGAAAAGAATTTTCAAGAAAATAAATAAATTAACCGAACAATTATACTAAAAGACCACGGACCACCTCTCCCGAAAGAATATTTTGGAGCAAATTTTGTGACCTTGTCACTACTTCAAGTATAGAAAATCGATTAAGAAATACAAAATAAATACAGTAGTACATATTCAATGTTACATTACCCCATTATGAAGTTGGAAGATCGGGAAATAAGAGAATAATTTCTAATACAGAGGACATACGATGGGGGGGATCGTAAAGTTTTAATTATCACCCGGAAGCTATCGAGTTATGTGTATGAAATTTTGCCAGTGCATTTAGTGATGTAAATGACGGAGAGAAAATGATTTTTTTTTTGTGTATCCTTTCTTGACCTTCCGCCGGTCATCGTTGTAAAATCTGTAGATTCCGTTGAAAACCACTGTCTCACTAGTCAAATGACGTCATTTATGACGTTAAATCGCCGAAACCGCAATTCATCTTTGGGAACAACAAAAAGCTACTTATGGCGAGGTCGGGAAAAGAGATAAAAAAAACTGCAAGATTTCAAAGCCTCAGTACCTTGATTTCTCATCCGCGACTTGACTAGACTGGTCCGTATGGAAACGAACACCTTTGATGAACCCACCGTGGAGCCCCCCTAGACATGAGTAGTTGGAAGTGAATAATTTTCCACATACTACCATAACGAAGTCCAGTTTCCTTGACGATCATTGGAATGTTTGTTCGCTGGGTCTTCCAGTAGAAATCCATCATATTCTTCATTGTGGCCGCATCGTCCGTGCGTGATGGTCTTCCAGTCCTTGGCTTGTCTGTGACGGAGATGTGGCCAATTTGGAAATTACTTTTCCATCTCACAACAGTGTCATGTGATGGACAATCATGACAATGAACAGCCATCATTTCATCATGAACTTACCGGGCACTGTTTACCTTCAAATGCGGGAACTCTATCTCGCTGCGGGTCTCAATCTTCTGCATCTTGCAGATTACTGACATCTAGTACAACGTGCAAAGAAACGAAAGGACACAAGGTATTAACTTTTCCTCCGTCATGTACATTACATAAGGACCACTAAATACACTGGCAAAATCTCATACACGTAGCGCAATAACTTCCGGATGATAATTGAAACTTTACGATCCCTCCTCGTACAAAGATATTATCTCTCTCTCCATCCCTTCTTTCCTACTTCCATCCTCTTTTCTCCCTCACTGTTTCCTCTTTCTTCCTTTCCATTTATATTTTATCTCTGCCTCCTTTTCTAACTCTTTTTCTTTTTTCTTTTTCCCCTTATCTCCGTTCTCTTTCTTTCTCCATATTCTTATCTTTTTCACCCCTATTTGTCTTTGGCCCTTTCTCCCTGTTTTACCCTTCTTTCTTCGTCTCTCTCCTTCTCATTGGTTCTGACTTCCTCTGATGTCTCATTCTCTTATTTTCCTCCTCCCTTTGTTTTTATCCTTTTACCTTTTCTGTCTATATATATTTGTCTCCCTCTTTCTCCCTCTATTTCTTTTTCTCTCATTCTTTTTCTGTTTTATCTATTTTTACTTCATTTCTGTTTCTTTCTCTTTCTGGTACAGACAGAAAACACTCAATTTTTGATTTTTTTTTTTCTTACTGCGTCATAAGTATGTTAATTCCATTGAGGTGTCGAAAATATAGAATGGAAGCGTCCATAATTAAAGGAAATGTTACTACGTCCTCTTTGGGAGAGTTTATCTCCATTATGCTCTCAAACATTTGCACCAAATTCTCAAACAAATTAAAACATTAAAAAAAACAACAGAGAAACAAAACAACGAAACATAATCTCGGCCTTCCCTCTGTTTTCATCCTCTCTCAGTCTTTGATTAAGAATTACGAGCTCCGTCTAAAGTATTTCCTTTTATTCAAAGCAAAACGCAGCGGTTGGGACGTTCATTGGGGGTGGGGTTCTGCGTTTTAATTAATTCTTTTGTGTATAAACTAATAACCAAAGTGTCAAAGACAGATAATATGTCCGTAATTTTTGTACTTTGAGAGAAATTTACTTCTCTAACTTATATATTATGTTGCAAATAGTTCCCTTGGACATCCACTGTAGTTACGTTTCTTTTGGAAAGCAATTTCCTTTAAATAAAAAGTTTAATCTCACAATATGTGGACCAAATGACCAAACAATGTTGAAAAGAAACTTCTAATCGACTAGGTTTAAGACAAAAATCATCTTTGTCTGAAGTAGAGCTCACACTTTTTCTCCCAGTCGCGGTCGCCTCGCCTCATGCCTTAGAGCAGCGAATACCAGCGCGCATGGATTTTTTTAGTTTTTAGACGCATAGCTACTTACAGACTCGAGATAGGTCGAAGTCATTATTTACTAAAATAATCCTGAAGTATAAAGTTTTATCCCATCTTGCTTAAAATGGAAAACATATTTCATAACGAAATACGAATCAATGTGCAAAGTAACTATTTCACAGATTATATCTCAAAAAAGAGGTTTTTAGGAAGATTCCGAAGAAAAATCTACCTATTGAAATCGGAACGATATCTATGTACTAGATATTTATATATTAGTACGCTAGCGGCCATAATTTAGAAGATATTTGAACCAAATTTTATTATGTTATTTCTAGGCTTAATAGCTCGGCTAAGTTCGTTAATGAGCAAAATCGGGCCAAGGGTGTGGTCGGGGAAGGGGGTTCAAATTTTGAAATATATATATACATATCAGCCCCTATGGAATTTAGAGGGAAACTTTGTGTGCATAAATTATAGTACTCCGTATGAAGTTTACGGTGACACCAACGATTCAGGGGTTGTGAGAGTACGAGTGGGGGTGGGGGTGGAAATTCAAAATTTATAAAATCACGTCTTGTGGGATATCGTTGAAAAGCTCTTGATGATTAATCTATAAATCAATAACTATACTAAAAAAAATATTGGTGTTTATTGCCACCCCAAAAGGTGTAATAGAACACCTCTACCTCTACACCAATTCCAGTGCTGGGTAACACCAATTCTAGTGTTGATTAACACCATCCGAGGTGTCAACACCGTTTCTGGTGTTCACAAACACCTCTACCGGCATTAAGAAACACCGTTAGAGTATTAAAGTGCACCGCTAGAAGTGTTAGGGAACACCTTCAATTGTGTTTATTAACACTCCTAACGGTGTCCCTGAAACGGTGTTGGACACCCCGGATGGTGTTAATCAACCCTAGAATTGGTGTTATCCAGCACTGGAATTGGTGTAGAGGTAGAGGTGTTCTATTACACCTTTCGGGGTGGCAGTAAACACCAATATTTTTTATAGTGTAGTTTCTCGATAGCGCTGATATAAGGCGAGATTTGAATTGAATTTTTGAAAATAAAAAAAAAATCGATATCTACCTCAGCCTGTAGGGTTCCCGAAAGGGATTTTTTTTTTTTTTTTTTACATAACGACGAGTTTTTTGCGATTTAGAAACGAATAACATTCCCAAAGAAAATCCAGGATCTGTTTGTTATATGCACTCTTAGTTACATGAATGGGGCTGGACTTTACATACTCAACTCTTCGAAACTTAAATTATTGTACTAATCTAAGTATGTTGCTTGCTTATTGGCAATCCGTTTGGTTTCAACGACAGGGAAATATTGACTAACAAGGAACATACTCGAAGTTGTACACTCAAATTTGGATGATGAAACTTTTAGAGTTTATAAAAGTCTTGAACGTGAAAAGACATATGATGAGCTCCTACGTTTCGCAGTTGTATCTAGAAGCAACTACGTGATTGGAAAGTTACGTGGTTTCCTAGTGAAATGTGCCGGATGATTCAAATGTGGACCATATAATTTCCACATATTTGACATAACATGAATGTAACAATATCAAATGTAAATGAGACCATGTACTGCATCTCTGATGCACGCAACATGCTCCGTCCGCCATTTTGGATTCAACTTTTTTTTAGAAATAGCAATAGGGGCAAATGACATATCAAATTCTTCTGAAATTTTCTTAGAAAGTCATTGATGTTATAATTTTACCGTATCTTCAACTGTTCTGTGATGTTTTTACAAGTTAATTATGAAAAATATTTTTTTAATTCTATAGTACTTACAACAATGGGAGAAAATGGCCAAATGAGATATAATGTGCCCGTTATTAGCAGATAAGGTAATAACTAACACCCCGAAAGAAGTCCTATTATTTGTAGTGGAATGGTAAAACATCCACAAATTTAGACGAACAAGAAGAGGGTGTAATAAACCGAAAAGCGGTGCCCAAAATTGAAAGTCACGCGAAGGTAGCAACTGTGATCTTTCCAGCGCTTGTTAAAAATTATACGAAGAGCACTCGATGTCTATCAGGAGAATTTGTCCTCAGTGAAAGCTCGTTTTTCGCGTCCTTTACAAACACACATGCCACCCGTACAATTTGCAAATCCATTGAGTGAGGATGATCCAGTGTTGCGACAGAGCCATGAAGGAACTTTGAAGTAACCCAAATTTTATATTAAAGAAATTTCTTAGTGATGAAGCCATCTGTTTTACTAAAGGAAAGGGCCGACCCGATCCACATGGGTTTATGTAGATCAGCGATTCCGTCGTGTTAGGGTGGGCGGCATGGGCTAGTTGAGTGGACCGAACGTAACTCCGCTCACCGAAAATTATACTTTATACGGAATAATTTCAAAATATTGAAGATACAGTAAAAAAGTGAATCAATAACTTCCTGAGAAAATTTCAGATGTATCTGATGTCACTTGCCCCTGGTTTTATTTGGAAGAAACTTGAATCCAAAATAGGTAATAAAAAACAGCGGATGTAGCATACAGCCTGAGTCAGGTATGCAATAATTGGCCTTATTGGCATTGCATATAGGTACATACATTTTCTAAATGATCTGCAGAAAGTATGTGAAAATTATATGAATCGTTCGATACATACCTAATGTAACATGTAAAATAAGTAAGTTGAAAACGATTACATGTACGGTAAAAAGTAACTGTACCAGTAATAGGCTGAGGAAAAAATGAGATGTATTTTATATGCTCCTATTGCCTTTTGAAAAAATAAGTTGAATTCAATATGGCTGATCCATAATGGCGTACGGAGCATGTAGGAAGAGTCAGAGGTGCAGCACTTGGTCTCATTTGTAGAAGTTATATGTTCTACGTTTGAGTCACGCGGTACCTTTCACTAGGGAAATTACATAACTTTCTTTTCACTTGAAGAATGTCAACCGTGAAAGTTTCATCCAAATCTCCTTCATTCTATGACACTTTATAACAACTTGTTATATGTTAACATTGTACATTCGAAATCTCGAAACAAGATATTCCTTGCATTGTTGTATTGTTGCGACACTTTATTGATGGGTTCAAACATACAAACCTTCTTTCCTTGTTGACAACACACTTCAACACACCTATTGTATGAGTCAAGGAAAGTTAATATTAAATCACAGAAATTAATTGACATCAGAGCACTTACCAATACAGTTTCTGGAGTTTTATAAAAACCTAATGGATTAGTCTGCAGGTGCTATGAGTGAAGGCGAAGAACATGGCTTTGACTAAAATACATTGATTAGTTTTTCTAGCGAAGAAACAGCTTTAACTTAAAATGTATCATTTTTAAAAAAATTCATTATTATTGTTATTTAATAGGAACAAAAAGATCAAACTGTGTATGATAAGCATATTACAGGGCTCCTTGAAATACTCCGAAGAATAACTTTTTAACTCCACTACTAAGTCGAGAGCTTGTATGTCGTATTGAATCTTGTAAGCTGGTAGTGCCATCTGCTGTCTACCTGTTCAACTATATACTCTATTACACTACCCCAAAAGCACAGGATATCCGTCCAATATGGGCCCAATACTGGGCAACATTGGACGTATTCACGGGACTAAGATAGCACTAAACGCTGAGAGCATTTTAATCGTATTGGTTGCTACTTATAGGCAAACCAATAAGATTCAAGTGCTCTCTCAGCGCTTAGTGCTATTCAGTCCGTTGAATACGCCCATTGATCGATATCGGGTGGCAATGGACCAGTATTGTGCGGACATTCTGTGCTACTAGGGCACTGTAGTATATGTTGAGGATACAGATGGGATAAAAACCGTCCAAAACCGTTCTTTTTAGTTGGCCGCTTGGTATACTCGGTAGTGTTGGATTGCTGTTCGGAGACCTAGTTTCGTTTCCGATCAATCTCTCAAAAAACAAGACTTTGTTGCATGCATAAATAATTATTCTCTTTTGTTTCATTTTCAACATTTTACAGAATTCACAGAAATAGGTTAGCTAAAGTCAGGTTTGATTTTTTTTCGTTACACGCATGTTCAGAATCTTACTCACTTCATAGAAAAATAGGTTGGGTAAAGTCAGGTTAGATTCCATTATACTTGATACAAACATTGCAGATTACTTTGAACACAACGGTTCTCAAACCTCTTCTCCCCTCATGAAATACGTAGCTCAGAAAGTGGCTAACAGATGGAACTACCAACTAACAGGATTCGTTACGACACCCAAGCTATCATATGTACTAAGAATTTCGTTTACACATACTTAGCATATTATGCTGGTGTTCAAAAGAATGGAATAATGCAATTTCTTGCAATGCACAAAGATCTTAACGATTCCAGGCACCATAAACGTGTAGACATGTATGAAAGGGTATCGCAGAGGAAAGATAAACGGGAATAAACACTTCTTCGTCAAGGAATTAGATTTTAATGTGACATAACCCCAAGGGGAAGAAGTTATACGTACAAGAACATGGAGAACCTGACGTCTGTGGTAGATGTTGACCATCAATATGACGTGTGATCACCTCTGTCAGCTTCACAGGCCTAACAGCGATGTGGTATATTTGTATAATCAGAGCACTTTGAGGTCAGCTGGAATACGTTCCCACTTCTCTCGAAGAGTAATACATAGGTCTGCAATCGTGCCTGGAGTCGGTTGTCTGTCTGTGATTCGCCTTCCCAATGCAACCTACACATGTTCAATCGGGTTACGTTTGGAGACCGTGCCGGCCACTCCATGCGTTAAATATCCTACTTCTGTAGAAATTAATCCATTAATCACAGTTTAATCTTTTTCTTCCTTTTAAATAACAATAACGATTTTTTTTAAATGATACATTTTAAGGTAAAGCTGTCTCAATGACATTGTGCGTTATCATCCAAGAAAATGAATGGTGGACCCCCTGCACCCGGCCACAGCCCCACATCAAGCACCTCGTCTCTGTACCACGGAGCAGTTACAGTAATACCCTCGAAGATGTAGATCTCTGTACGTTCATTGAGTATTATGCTAACCATCACCAGTACACCTTCCACCACCATATCGGTTTCTTTCCGTGATATTCTGCGGATTGTAGCTGGTCCGCTGTCCTCTCCAGACCAGCGTGAGTCACGAGTCACTTTGTAAAGTGCATCGCGACTCGTCGGAGAAAAACATTCGGCCCCATTGGTCCATGGTTCAATGCCAAATACACTACGGGGAGTTTGGCGTAGAGATCAGCTGTATGCAACTGTCGGTATACATTTGCCTTGAAACCCGTGGTCCTGATACTCAGGGCAGACATCTGTCGATTACGTCGTGCGGTTAGTATCAAATAACGATCCTGCTGAGGGGTTGTGACCCGTGGGCGACTTGGTATGGTTCGGCGTCGAACGGCTCCGGTGGTTTGTAACTTACGTCATAGCCTGGAAATAACACTTTGCTCCTTAGCAACATCTGTCTTTGTTCGTCTCACTTCTTTCTCCTCCTCTGCAACATAGGGTCCAAATTGCGTCCTCGTGGTACGTTTCTCTGCCCACAGCTCTCACAGAAGCACAGGAGCACAAACTCCACCGAGGTGTGGCGCGCTGTTATCCGGTGGGAGTTCACTATGTGTCGATGCGCCGTTCAGATTGCACTAGTGCCTGTCTACCGAGGTTGGTGGACGTCGCTAAGTTTCATTGCTAGCAAGTGCCGCTATTCGCTCACGTTTTATGCATTCATTGTACTTTTTCGTCCTTGTCCTATACTATGCGACATCAGTGTATAATGTATATTGTAGACTTAAGACTTTCTGTTTCTTAAGTCTGAGTACGCTCGAAGCATTCGTCCAACGTGGCTGAGGCAAGGTGAATACCGAGACAATACTCCGGTAATGTACAATTACTATGAAGCCTCCAAACAACCGGGATCAAGGAGGTGAATATCCTTCCCAGTGTTCGTCTAGTGAACCTGAGGAAAACCTTACCTTGAAGCGAGAAACACCTGGTAGGATATTCTGGGACGACGTAGCTGAAAGGTAGACATAAATGGGGGAATTGACACTAGGAACCAAATGGAATAATAAGTTCAAATCTTTTTAAAAGGTGGGTTTATTAACCCTAGGACTGAACACTAATCATGGGAAAACGGGCGGAACGAGTCCCACCAGCGGCAATGAATTTCATATCAAGCATTCCGAATCACAGTTCCACTTACCAGACAGAGAGCTCAGACAGGGGTCGCTGGCTCCGACGTTCCCAAATTCCAACAAGGCTCCAGACCATGCAAAGAACAGCTAGCTCGCTAGTTCCAAATTCATTCTGTCGCATAGAATGACTGGCTCTATGGTGACCAAAGGCTTCCCATTCTTTGGCTGGACCGGCAGGTCACGAACATCAGGACCTGCCTAGTTCGAGCAATGCAGCGCAGACTCACAGCGATCTCTCCCAACTCCACTCGGTAGACTCTCGCTAACCTCTCTCGCCTTCTGTCTTGCTGTCTCGGTATTTAACTCCAATCCGGGAATACAGGAATTCCTTCCGTGTTGAGGCAACGGCCCTGGCGTGACAGTACAAATTGTTTCACGTCTGAGCTATAAACAGTGGCGACTTCGAAGTGTGTTATCCCATCCTGTCCATAATATTATTTCAATTCAAAGCATATTTAACAACCCTAATGTTTTCTTTTCATACTTACTTTTCATAGCATTAAAAGTACAATAATATATTTTTCACTTCAAAATCCCCATTTATTAACTACAAATTCCTGATAGTAACTCAAAAGTTCGAAGTTAGATATTTTAAATCATTATTTTAAACAAGAAAACTGCGCAAAGACGTTCAGAACAAAACTAGCACAACCATGAAAATTAAATTGATTGTTGTTACTACCCATTAGTTCAATATCTTTCCCATGGAAGTGAGTAATGTTGTCGTATAATAAATAATTCTGAAGGCTATAGAGTCAGTTTTTTTTTCTACAAAAAAAAATCAATCTGGATTTAATAACACTTTTGTTATACGGTTTTTATATCGAAATAGTATATAAATACGAGACACCATTCCCTGTTTTACAACATATGAACCAGGGAATAATCAATGATTTCGTTATTTTTTATATTCGTTGGTATTTCGCTCTTAAGGTGAAACTATTGCATTAGCACATGTTTGCAGTGATAATTTTTGTTATTACAGACTTTTCTTTAATTCACAATGGTTCAACGTGTGCGCAAAGCTTGCAACGTTAATTTAACTCATTTCTCGACATCATACAATATTGAAATTTTGCACAGCGACGTAAGTCCGGTGACAATACAATATTCCAAAGTTACTTTCATATATTTCTATATATTTTAAAAGGAAATTTAATTTTTTTGAAGAACAACTTCTTTATCCTAAAATAAATACTAGCCCTCAACGATGTTGCGTTTGACTGGTTGCAAAACATTTTAGGATTTTGGTGACAATATCAGCTTGAGAAAAAGCATCGGAACACGGAAACAACTAAAAAAATTAAGACATAATTTTCTTAAATAATTCGTACTAAAAAGTAAAAAAAAAATATTTATGTATGACAAAAAAGAAAAGCATGAGCCGCGGCGATTGAAGAATTTATAAAGTGACTATACATGAGAGCGTGCCACATGTTTTTTTATTATTATTATTTCTGCATATTTTTTTTACTGTTTATTATGGATTGTTTAAATGCTTTTAAAAGTTTTATTACCATTTTTTATTAATTTATTCGTACACCAAACATCTGTCAGATAAATATTAAATATTATATTTCTTATGAGATATACAACTGAAAACGTTAGGGGTTCAATAATCTGCAGTCTCTTCTGGTAGAAAACTGTTTCCATGGCTAATGCGTATAAACTTTACCTGGGAGAGCGTACAGTATGTGTAGCTATGCAGCTGACAGAGAGAAAAGCTACGGGGTATATCGTTGCGCTAGAACTAATACTGTAATCGTTAGCAGTTCCCCATCACAGTTCCCCCTTCCCCCAACAGATTCCTCCTGTTCAAATGTTTACAGGTACATTTCGATCTTCCTCCTGGCGGTTTATTATTCCATCTGGTATAAGGAAAAGAATAATAATCTGGGAAGCATTTTTTTTTAATTTCATTCGTTCAGAGTTTTAATTAAAGGTATACGTTGAATTCTCAGTGTGACAAGGAAGACCAAAATGTAAATAACATGTTATAAAATTGAAAAATGTAACATGTTTTGTTATTTATTATCTCACAATCTAACATAACGAAATGATAGTGTATTTTGTTGACGAAATATTGCGACGTGTACATAGAATACTGTCAGTTCCTCACATTGTTACTAGAAACTGATTATTCATTTATGTATTGTTTTATTTTCCACAAAGGAGTTAAGACCATAAAGGCATTCTGTTCCACTCAACCATGTACATTATTTATTTAAGAGACCTTAGAAACAATAATAATTGTTTTCTACTGAACATCTTAACACTACTACATAATGGAGGACTAAAGGCTTGGCGCCATATCCGGTTGCTTGCCATAGCAGCGGCGGGGGTTAAGTCTAAACAACAGTGAACAGTCAAGTAAGTTAGATGGTAGGAACGTAGACAGTAACTTGTGGAAGTAATGGCTGATTTTTTTTGTCTTTTTCTGGTTTTCATCCTTTTAAAGCGACATGTCTCTCTCTCATTGTAACGTTTGCAATCTGGTACGAAGCACATACCCATGATGAATTATTATTATCGAAGAAACTACATAAACCAACCACTGTTGTTTAGACTTGAACATGGCGGGTTACCATGACAACCAACCGGATCTGACAGAAGACTTTTGTGGTCTATTAATACTGAGCTTATTATAATAGAGATAATTAAGAAAATAGCTTAATATGTGCAAAAACATTTAGAAAAACTCAAACACACACACACACACAAAACAGAGCACTACGATGAGGATAAGTGGTGCGATGAGATACAGCACGATATTACGTCATACACACAGGCCAATCCGGTATAGTATTATGCAATACAGCACGATATTACGTCATACACACAGGCCAATCCGGTATAGTATTATGCAATACAGCACGATATTACGTCATACATACAGGTCAATTCGGTATAGTATGATGTAATTTGCAGTTATACAATATACATACCGGAAAGTGAAAGCATCTTGTCTGTGAGAGAAGAAAGAAAATCTTGTTTGTGAGGAAAGTACTATAAAATCTTGTTACACATAATCTGTAATTTACAGAGGATTGAATGATATCCATTATGTCATTTGAACAACTATATATTCCAGCAATTATAGGCAGTGCTTAAAAGGCTTTCTAAAATTTGGTGGCCAATGAGGCCACCTGGAGAATTTTTTGGTGGTCATCTGCAATCACTGGTGGCCGCATATAATATATTTTATTGATGTTAAAAATAAATTATGCACCTTCGTATTGAAATTAGCCAAGAACCAAGATGCAAATAAAAAAAAATCTGAAACTGGTGAACGACTAATTTTATTGCACACTCACAGAGCTGCGGCAGCGGCATCTGAACAAGCTGCAGTACGTACGTGCTTTACCAACTGAGCTACGGCAACTCGGTACACGTGAAAAGGGTTTGGTTTCTTGTTAGATGATGAAGTCATGAGAAGTTAATTTATGTAGCTTTTGTAAGTGACATTACTCTAGAAAACCATTAAATATATTTTATAAATTACTGCAAAACAATTCATTGGAGATCATAACTTTGCATCCGTATCAAGCTTCGTGAATTTTACACTGTTGTAGTACTTGGTGGATAGCTACATTCGGAATAAATAAGTAATAATAATAATAATTTAAAATATGTCTCTTGCTGTTATACACCTTTATTGACGAATAAGGAACAAATATTGTTTGTTATTACCTTTTTTCACAAGAGAACCTTGAGAATGGTGAATGTGGAAAATAACACAGAAAAATTGACAGTCGCCGTGAACAGGACTCCAACCCAGATCTCCCAGTTTCCGGTTGGGTACGCGGTCCATTACACCACCATGGCACGACCACTTCTCTATAAAGAATACTCCTCACGCCTCGACACTTTCAGCTCCCCAATACTGATTAAGACGCCCAGGGACTCCACGGCAGGAGGAGCTTTTAGTTGAGCAACCTTCTGCAATCGTGCAGTGCGAAATAATAAACGTTATTACCTTTTTTTCACAAAACAAATATCACATATGCTATTGCTACATACGACACACACAGCTACATACGGCTGTATACTCTACATACGGCTTCCATCGTGGACGGTATGGATACACACGGATGAATATACTACACAGCAGAAAACTGTATTCGAACCCGATCACAATCCAGTTTGGTCCGATTCTACATTCACACTTTCAGATTGATCTAAGCCCGACCCAACCGGAAGAGCGTAATTAGGTTGGTAACCCACATTTTTGGTCTGATCAGTTCACGGCTGCCCGATTTTCCATCTCGTTCGAATTGAACCGGAAAGTGTGGATGTAGAATCGAGCAGGTTCGGACCAAGATCAGCCACGAATGCAAGGCTCAACTACATAGTGCTTTCATCATGCACGCTATTATTCGACACGGCATGTCTCTGTATCTTACGCTATACACTACACATTGCTACACACAACTGTACACGTTATATACGGCTTTAACCATGTATGCTATAGACAGATGGTTCTTACATAATATTTGACTGGCAGAGAACAACGTGTCTTCTTCCTTGATAGCGCATCCAAGTGGCTTTCAGGTGTTCCTCAAGGAAGCTCTTTAGGACCATTTTTATTTTCCCTCTTCATTGATGACTTATGTTAAAGGATAAATCTACAGAAGGCACTTTCTTCCTTCAAGCCGCTATAGATTCTGTTGAAAGGTGGTGCAATAATTGGTTACTGAAAGTCAATCCGTACAAAACTGCTGCAACGCGTTTCTCATTCAAAACCCATCCCTCAAAATGTACATACACATTATCCTGATTTATTATACCATGGGTAGACCGTTACAAAGGTCTGGGTATCATATTTGATGAAAAACTCAATTTTACTCCTCACATTGAATTCGTAACTTCCAAAGCACTTAAACTTCTTGGACTTCTTTACATGTTTACAGATATTAAAGATTTCAGAGCTCTTCGGTCATATTTTCTCACTTGTGTGCTTCCTATTATTGAATACTGTTCATCTGTCTGGTCTATGGCTTGTGAAACACTTATATAAATAGTACAAAGTCCAAAATTTCTTTATTCGCAGTGTGCAACACAGAATACCCAACCTCCAACATAAATCTAACGCAGACATTTTGAATTATCTTGGTTTGAAAAACATAGACACTCGAAGAAAACTAAATGACTTAAAATTTATTTATAAAATAATGCAGGGCACACTCAAGACCAACAACCTTCTTCCGCTTTTTAACCTAAGAGTACCCAGACAAAATGCCCGTTCCCAACACCATTTCTACCTTTCAAAACCTAGAATGTGTTTGGCCCAACGATCTCTTGTATACAGATTTTCATATCTTTACAATACTCTTCCTTTGCTACCAGATATTTGCCTCAGGAAAAGTAAATTTCAAAAGGCTTGTTATAAAAATCTGGAATGAAAAAAAAAAAACTGAGCTTACTTCTTACGGTATAATAATTATTTGTTGTGGTTGTTATTATTGTTACAAGAACGGTGTAAAATGGCGTTTGCTGTGTCCATGCTAACTTTTAATAAATAAATAAATAAATAGACAGAACACATACAGAAAAAAACTTGATCACTTTTCTTGAAGACGGAGTGATAAACTTTCTCCGAATATTCGTTGCTTCAGTCCAGTCTATAAACATGTTTTAAAGTGCTATTGTTTTCATTTCTACACATTGAAAACAGAGAATACACACTTACGTTCTTACCTCACGGAATTTGCGTCTGAGAATATGAAAAATAAGTGAGAAACGCCATTTATTTAATTGTTTGGGGACTTTCTTATTTCGTCGTTCCTATTAAAGTTGAAACCGAATCATTTTTGGTGAGCTGGAGACCCGGTCCGAAACTTGACCCGAATGACTCATCTTGACTCAAATGATCAGACTAACTTTGTGACCCGGTGACTCGACGATCGAATCTTAACCCAATTGACTCAGTGACTCGATCTTGACCCAACGATCCTATTTTCAGTCGGTTTAATCTGGTTGTGTTCCTGTGGGATTCGGAATATGCGTAAGCCATAGTGCTGTTGCCGACCATACAATTAATTTTATATTATTTTACTTGTTTTTGTGGTTTAAACCAATCTATATTCTGATGTGATATTCATTACTTCTTTCACAATAATTTTATTGAGGGTAGAGGCGAAGTTATTTGCACACCTCCGGGGTGTTTTGATTCTTGCCGGGAATACAAGACTTTTCCCATATGCTGTTACTATAGTTAGGATTTTTTTGGCGTAGTATTCTTTGTTCTTTCGAGGATAAAGCCCCATTCGCGGTCACCTCTGAAAGACCCCTTTCCGTCGATAATCATCAGAAAATAATTGAAAACTTGCTTTGTCCTCCGGGTCGAAATCGGGTCGCCGGATTCCAAGCATAAACCCGGTGACTCAGTGATCCGGTCCGAAACTTAACCCGAATGACGCGTTAGCCCGATCACCCATTTCAGCTCTGGTTCCCATAATTTAAGTATCGTCTAAGTCTCCGTCCTGGTTCTGAAATAGTAAATAAATGATATCTCGTAACAACTTAGAACTTCGTGGCCATTAGTTTGTGATCCAAAGAAACCTGGTTTACATTTTCTTTCACGCGCGTGGGATGAAAACCAAATCAACTTTCTCCTCTCTTCTCTGAATCCGAAACGAAGCCACATGATGAATTGAAATCTAGTTTTGCGGTTCTAAATGGGGTCTGGTATTGAGCATAATTCTGGAAATCCACAGTTTCTCTCTATGAAGCAATATTTCAGTGTCAGACTCTTGCAAGCAACAGGAACGAACTCAATTTCTTGGCTTCCTTCATTCCTACTTCGTTTCACTCTGCGTCCTCCCCCTCCAACAACTCCACGAACATCCCACCATGCTTCATTCCAACTCCTTCTATAACAACCATTCTCTTCCTCTAGTCTCCCCTACCCTCTTAAGAAATTATATTATGTGCTTCTTTTTTTTACAGATCCTTAAGTTTCTCCCCAAGTGAGCTTTTCTTCTCCATTTCTTTGTTATCTCTCACTCCTTCTCCTCTTCAGCCACGTCACCGCTTCCTTTATCTTCCATTTCTCCATTCCACTCATTTAGAAAGGCAGCCAGCAGCAAGATCCTTTCTGACGCCATGATGAAAAGTGACGGTGAAAGGCCGCTTCCAAAATTGAGAATAAAACATTCTTGGTAAATGTTGCCAACTCAGAGTTCAAGAAAACTCCTTCGAGAAAAGCAGTGTCGAAATGAGAAACAACAGTTTCAGAAGAGCAACAAAACAGGAAATAAGTTACATTCAGTGGGTCACAATGGTCAGTGTTGCCAGCCTGCAACAGCAGAAATATTTCTTGAAATCGAATAATATGATATTGAAATTTTAAGCTTCCTTGTCCTATATAAAGTACCTGGTTTATACAAAATCAATCAAAATTTTAGGAAGTTGTGCGTATATGAGTCAGACAGGAAGAACTATGGAAACTAGAATTATTGAAGAACATCAGTTGCATTGTAATAATAAGGGTAATACGGAGAAGTTCCATTTGACAGAACATTGGTACATATGTGGAGAAACTATTTATTTCAAGGATATGGAGGTGTTACACAAAGGCAGTGATCATTTGGAGAAAATTATAAAGGAACCGTCTGAGATAATAACATATGAGCAAAACATCAACAGAGATGACAGTTGTAATTGAAGTCAGATATTTGGAAGTGGAGATATGGACTGAAAGAATGTAAAGAACCAAGAATTAGGAAAATGCATCGTTTGAAACAAAAAGGCCTTTTCAACCTTGTTTACTTGATGGTAATTAATGTAACGATGTTTTATAAGTTGTTCATTATCTCAGTGACTGTTCTCGGTCGTTATTTCTTTGTGTAAATAATGGTTTTTACGTTGAACTAGTACTGGTTAAGAATTTAATGTATATGAGCAAGTGTGTAAATAACGTTAAGCCAGACTAGACAATTTAAGTGTATTGAACGTCTGCCAGGGATGTACTAGTATACGAGACTTACACTAGTGCAGGTAAAATTTCTTTACCACGAACGTCGTTGTAATAAAATTTCCGACATAAATCTTTCGAAATCCCCGCTGAATTATTATTGTTCTGAAATACAATGTTTATTACAAAGAATTTTTGTTATAAAGCAGCGTTTCTCTACCTTTTTTATGCTGTGACCCCCTTGTACCGTGCCTTCTGCCCGTCGACCCCCCAAAGTAATTTTGTTGTTTGTAATAAGCGGTTTTATTTCATTTTGTATTAAATAACCTCCTAAAGGTATATATATATATATATATATTGACTGTTTATCAATTCTTGTAACTGAGAAACAGACCTGTAAAAACGAAAACTTTCAACATATTTTCATGAAATTTTCTACAGTTGCTCACAAAACTCTGAAGTTTTTGCACTGTGAAAATAGTTTTCCTAAACTAAATTTTAATCCCTCGTTTGGGAATTCAAACTCAAAGGTGAACCTCACTTATGGGAAAATCAATGTTAATTCAGAGGACCACTTTTCCTTGTCTAATTTTATTAATTAGCACCAAGAAATTAAGTCAGGCACTGATTTCTTCTGTCTATAAAATATTGTAACGTCTCTCAATCTCGATCTGCTTCATTTTTTAGTTTGAACCACCAAAAGGGTATTAATGTTTTTTGGAAACTTGTTTCCATAGTGCCGAAGAAGGGTATTGTGAGCAATTGTAGAAAATTTAATGGAATTATCTGGAAAACTTTAGCTTTTACCTCACAGATGGTGCTGTCTGCGCGTGAATTTCAGCTAGTTAATCAGGAGGGACATTATGGCAGTGACTGTGAACGAGCGGCAGGGGTAGCGTATCACGTCGGTGAAATGGAGACCGATAAGAATGGCATCAGGCACTGTTTGCTTTTTCAGTTCAACATAGGCACTTATGTTACCGCAGCCTGCGGCAACATTCGACAAGTGTATGGTAAAGCTGCAGTTGACGATAGCATATATCGTCGGTGGGTTCGAAATTTCAGGGACGGAGACAGACGTCTCTAAGATCATCCACGGTATGGACGCCCACCAGTGATTTCCGAAGAGGATCTCTGCAAGCCATACGAAACCGCCTAAACCTAACCGTAGAGGAACTAGTGGAAACCTTCCAGGTACACAGGACAACAGTTGAAAGACGAAACGAATCGCTCGGTTTCACCATAAACTTCGATCTTTTCCTACAGCAGATGAGTTCAACTGAACTGGAGGGGAGCGTCGTGACGGTCATCCTTTATTTCCCAGTGCGAAATGACCTATTCTTGACACACATTATCACCGGTGATGAGAAGTGAGTTCTTTACACGAGCGTAAAGCGTTGAAGGACTGTGTCGTGTTTCTGATTCGCTTGCATCGACGTCCAGACGAGAGTTTCATCCCAAGATGATATTAACTGTGTGGTGGGATGTGAAAGGCATAATTCACTGGTAGGTCCTGGAACCTAAGCGAATTATTAATGCCACCCTTTACTGTCAACAGTTGGAGAGGTCGCGAGCAGCATTGTGATCGAAGCGATTAGTTCTTTTCAATCATCTTCCATCGTGATAACGACAGGCCACATGCTGCTGTCATCCACCGTCAAAAATTAATGGACTATGGTTATGAGGCTGTACCCCACCAGCTCGATTCTTGGTCCCTATAAATACTACCTGTTTGGCGCTTTGCAGAACACCTTCCCTCGGAAAATGGTTGATGATGTGAAGGCTGTGGAAACTGCCGTAAAACAGTTCTTCAACTCCAAACCTCAGGACTTCGGCATGGGATTCATCTCTTAACAGAAAGATAGCAAGAGGTGGCGTCAATTATGATGGTGAGTATGCACAGTCCCACGTGAGTTCCATTTAGTGTTGTTCGCGCTTCTATGTGCACGCCAAGAAGAGGGTAAAACTTTTAGATGTACCCAATCGATAAATTACGTTTAAAGCGAGGCCATGCAGGTGCGCATGCAAAGCCGTTAAGACAGAAGTTGATCTCAGGATGTGACTGAATTTATATTTTCTTTAAATCTTACTAACTAGTCTAGTGGTTAGAGCGTTCGACTTATCTCCGCGTGGTCCCGGGTTCAATTCCCGGATGGAGTCCCACTTTTCGGCGTCCCCCCAGCGTTTGTGGGGCAAATCGGGGAGTCAATGAATAAAGACGTGACGGTCACTCACAGAAAGCCCCTGATACGACTGTCCGTGGCGCGCAATGTTGACCACACTGCCGTCACTCAGGTGGACGCAATTCCACCAACCACGAACAGATTGCGTTGGGGCAGGCTCAGGACCTTTCGGTCTGTAACGCCCATAGTTATTTATTATTATCTTACTAACTAACTTATTTCTGCACATCAAATCATCTCTATCTTATTGTTGATATATTGCTTCGAAAATGTTCTTCTGTTCACTACTATAAATGTTATTTTCCAAAGATAACTTGCGTTCCTAGTTCAGTGGTAGATGTGCTAATGAAATAGACATTAAGCGGTCTGTAGGGTTGCGAATACTTGCGAACAAATTATAATTTAATTTCTAGAATCTAAAAATAGAGCATCGAATGCACTGTATTCTTTGGATATGAAAAATAGCTAAGTTTGCTTCAATATTTTTTTTCTTTTGCGATCAATTTAATTATTTAAAATTATCGCGTGATCATGTCCACCCCACCAGACAATGGGTTTGTGTGCAGTTGCAATATGAATACCAATATTGGTTTTCCAGAGTGTTGTCTAGCATAACAAGAAGATAAATTTCTCTGAATCCATCAATGTACAATATTTATGTACATTATTTCTGTCTACCTGGTTTTGCAAGAAAATTTACTATTCGGTTCTTTGCTGTCAAGCACTGACGAAAAAAATACCTGAAAAATTAATTAGATCTGCCCCTTTTTGACTTCTCACGCGAGCTGTTCTCAACGTTTGACTAAAGTAATTTATCATGAAGAATTATAGGCGTGACATTTTAGTTTGCCTTGTACTTCTGCAATTGTAGCAAACTCCTATACTTTTATCTAACAGAGAGACATATGTTTCTTTCTGTTTTCGAATGAAATAAGACACAAAAAACTATTTGAAGTTCGTGTGGGATATCCAGACAGGATTGATGTAAGCTGTCAAAGTGTGATGGCATACAATCTTCTGTGCGAAGGTCTTAGTCTAGTTACGATCTCGACTATTTCCTTATGTATCGTATCGGGGACGCTAGTATGTATACGTGTGTGAAGTTTGCGTGCAAATGCAAGTAATTTAATCACGTACGGTGATGATGACATCCTAAGAATGTCCCCTGCGGATGAGTGGTAACGCTAGCTGCCTTGGAATCAAGGGGCTCCGGTTTCGATTCCCGTTGGAGACCCAAGTGGTTCGAATCTCACATTATAATGTAGGTCATGTTCATAGGACGTCATCTTCATCCCGTGGAAGGCAATGGCAAACCACCATCGGTTCACCTCGCGCAGAAACCTTCGGGACAGAGCACCCATTTATACCCTAGAGCGGTGCGAGGATGATACCTTAAGCTATATTGAGCCATAATTCTTGTTCTAACGACAGGATGAAGATAATAAACTTCCGTTATAAAGCACAATCCTGCAACCACAAATAAGCACAATTAGGAGATAAAAGCAATATTGAAACACTAATAAAATAATTAAAAAATAAAGGTTGTAAGTGGTCCACTATGGTATAATTGCAAATCAGTGTTTTCAAAAAAAAGGGTTTTAAACAACTGTTTTCCTTTAATTTTCCATCTTCATACTATAACACGCCAAGCTGCCCGTAATATTACTACCAAATGGACTATGTTATAATGTTACAAAAGTCACGGAGTTTGTTTGTCTTCCTTTCCCTCGCCATTTGAGGGTATGAGTCAGGGTAAAAGCAGTCCTCATGAGGGGCGCTCTAATGACATTGCGCACCTATGGTCTATTACAAAACGTAGGGAAGATGCACTGGAAAATTTCTTAGAATACTTTGAAGACACGCCGTAATTGTCAATATTCCGTTCTGCTCCATCTAAGTTTCGATTTAAACCTACGACAGAGAATAAACATTCAAATAAGATCTTAATGCAATCTCAAGATAACTAATATAATTTGCTATATTTTAAGGAAGATTTTTGGTGAAGTTTCTAAAAAGTGTTCAATAATATTTCTCTTTTTTGTTTGAATACAGAAAGTAACTACTTACGCTGCCAGTGATTGTTGACAGTTTATTCTGCGGAAGTTTACAAAGGAAAAGTTTTCCTGTAACTTGTGTTTCTTTTCCCATCCGCTTGGAGAAACTTTAGTTCGCCTTGAGCTCTGAACGACTGATCAATTAAACTTCTCTTTCTCTCGCACACAACACCTATGTATGAAAGATAAAAACGAAACGTGGGTGCGTGCATGAAGCAAGAAAATGCAGCCGTACAGTCCAGAGACAGAGGGATCAACAAACCTTTCGGCCTGACTTCCAGAAAACGCATATAAACGAGGGAGGACCCTAAAGAAACCGAAATGAAGGAAATAATTAAGGAATTGCATACAGATTGTTCCTGATTATATTGCCATTTCGATATGCATTTGTATGCATTTATTTCATAATTCATTCATTATTTCAAAACAAAATGGGTGTTTTGAGGCTGTTGCATCATTAGCCCATACTAATGTCACACACCATTATCTCTCACATTAATACATTCACGGCAAAACTGACATCAGAAACATGATTCAGGTAAAATTCTAGTCCAGATCGACAGATTAAATGACCCTCTTCCCATTTAAGAAAACCAAACGAGATTCAATATGGCGGCCGTAAAGAACATGCCTTCCTACAGGTAGCGCCTTCCACCCAGTACCCATTACTATGTATTTTCTTTTCATTTCCGTCAGCATTATAAAAATCTAAGGGTATTTTCACACTTTTTCTTCACTCTTCAGAAACAAGAACTGACTATTATATCATCGATATCTCCCACAGTAATTGTGCTCGAGCTGCCAAAATTTGCATATGCACATATTTTGACATTCTAACCGTGATGGAAGAAAAAAATTGAAGTCTTTTTCTGCCCCATCAGTATGTTTGCTTGTAAGAATATTATTTTGTTACTTTATTAGATGTTTTAGCGAAAAATCTAAGAGATTCTTAGTAGCTTGATTGAAGAAATTAAAATAGTAGGAAAAGATTCACTCCGCTGTCTAATGACGTACGTAGGTGACTAAAGGACTTTGCACGCTCAAATCGCTGCTCAACCCAAGTTTCAAATTTTCTCGGGTTTTGTAACAAATGTACAGTCAGTTGTCTTAGATAAACAGCGGGATAGTTGCTACAAAAAGGCTGTCTAAATTTGTTTAATCTTTCCTTTTCCTGGAATATTTGCTCATCGTGTGACGTCGATTCACAAATTAGAAACTACACTGCAAACCAGGCTGTGTAAATTCAACACTATTCCGTATCAGAGGGCGAAACACCACTTTATTCTAATCAACACCGTTTGTTGTGTGATTTTGATGATTGAACACTGTGCTAGTGATAGTATGACACGCTCCATCGTGTTGAATCAGCATCCATTGTATTGAATCAACGAAATCAACACCATTTGTTGCATTGATTTGACATAAAAAGTAGTGGTTGATTTAGTTGCAACACTTAAAAGTGTTGAATTAACACAATAAACGTGTTGATTTCGATGATTTAACACAATGGGTATGTTGTCAATGCTAATTCAACACCGCAGAGAGTGTCATACTAGCACTATAACAGTCATCCATAAAATCAACACGTCTATTGTGTTAACATACAAAATAAAATTGGTGCGTAGTCTGAGACACCGAAAAGTGTTCAATTAACACAGTATTTTTTTCGTAGTGTTGTTGAAAGGCAAACAAATCCAGCCTTATTTGGATTTTAAGCTTAGATTTTACAGGTCCATTCTTTGGAAAATTCTTGCTCTGTGCTTGTTCAAAACTTCTAGAAAAGCCAAACTCCCAGAAGTCACCTCAATCAAGGAAGAAGCAAAGTTTCAGAAAAACTAATCAGAGAATCAATTAACAACCGGATTTCCTGGAAAATCATGGAGCCTTTATTTTGCCTTCGCCCCTTTAATTATTTATACGTGTTAAGCTACCAAACTAGAAGGGGAAAGAAAATACAAACAAGTGCTGACGAGAGACTTAACTTGTTGGTACCAGCTGCTTCCTTCATTCTCTGACTTTTGTTCTTTTTGTGTTTTCCAAGGCAGAACAAAAGGAATAATGGAACTGTCTTTGAAGATAATCCTTATTCGTCTATTTTGTTTTCTGTACTTCATTTATTGGACTTTTTCAGTATTATACTAAGGTTTATCAAACAACTAAAGCTAAACACTTAATCAGAATGGCCTGAGCCTAAAGGCTTTAAAATACATTAAAAAAACTAAATCAGATGTTCACTTCTTTTACGATGAGATGTTTTCATAAAAAAACATTGGATTTAAATAAAAAAGAATGGTTTTAAAAGAAACGCTCTCGCCTTGAATAGAAAATTAAGATCTTTTGAGATGGAATATTCCAGTGCTTTACGAATGTCGTGTATCACTCAAAATTGAAATATTATTTTTTTTTTCAAATTATATTTATAGTAATTATTCATATTTTAATATTTATTAATAATACATTAATTATATACAAAGAGTTCCGTAATACGGAACTATAAATCGAATTCGTTTGCTTTGAAACATTCCTCCCATACATACATATATAATATTGATTATCTCTCCTGCCAATTTAGAATCTTTTGTCCAAAAGCTTTGAATGAACGCTAAAACAGATTCTGCGGGGAAAACAATAGAACTAGTTTTAATTGAATATAGATACAATACAATTATATTTCCAAAAGAACAAAAGAAATTCCGTATAAATCACAGAGACAACACAAATAACTTAATAATTTATATTAAACAATAACCTACTCCCAGGCGAGTGACGTCACATGTGTGAGAAAACCAAAAGAAATCATTATAAGGATGCCAGTTTTTACTTTTTTTAAAAAAAAGAAAAAAGAAGACTGCTTTTATGCATCGGTGCTCCTACGCACGTACAAAAAAGGCAGGCGTTACATGAGTCGTTTATTTACATAACCATTGATAATACACTGAGCTTGTTTTATTTTTATCGCGGGAGTAGCTGGGAAAGAAAATAAAGAAGATGAAAAAAGTAGACGGTAATGTTGCCAGTGCAATTTAAGCATGCTGTAGGAAATCTCTGAACAACTAGACACTGAAATGACTGGCAACACTTGACTTTTTCGACTGAAAAGGGTATTGTCAATGTTTATGTAAACAAACGACTCGCATTGTCGAAACACGAACGCATGTCTCTGAGTACGCGACAGAACATTTACGTTAACGCAGTTGCATAAAAGAACTCACTTAGTTCCATTGTTTTAGAGAACGCTCTGTTCGCACTTCTCTTATTACGCGCGTACGAACGCCAGTGCATAAAAGGAGCCATATGCTACTCTAGTTTTAGCTATGGACCTTTTAGTTATTTTCTGTTCCCTTTTGGAACTGTGAATGAAATTTTCCTCAACTTTTGTGTTAAGCTTATTTTTGTACCTGTACCACAAAATGATATTACTTTCGTCACCACGGCTCATTGTACTCTACATAGCCTTACCCCTCATTGAAACTGCTATTAGACGCTTAGGTGCTGGTTATCTGAGTTGTGTTCATTACACATCCTCAATTGCTTCAAAGTCCAGCCCTGCTTAATTACCTTAAACCAATGGGGATAAACTTGACGGCTGCGTTTTTCTTCGTCAGAAGAGAACATTAATTACAGCTCGGTCGTATCCATCTTCCTTTTATACCAATCTCCCGGAGGGTACTCACGTTTACATATTAATAACTTTTCTTTGAGCTTGCAAGCACTCATGCTCAACACCACAATGTAAACGAGTTGTTTAACTTTTCCCCCCCAAGATTTAGAAGGCAGTTAATTTCAATTTATAATATTAACAACAAAATGGCGTCAGAAACACCAACGAAAAAGTGTTAATTAAAAACAGTCCTTGGACTCCATTTTCTTTAGTAATTGCTTACCGGTTGGCGCTAATGAAGTTCAGATACTAACAGACGCAACCAACTGTTCGAAAGATTTTTGTGCTTTCTGTTCTCACATCTGGCAAATTCAGAAACGATACCTAAAATTCTTGACAGGGAGGGATTCGGCCAGAATTTTCAGTTTGGAAGTCAGTTGGGTTTCTATGATTTTTTAACGGTTAAAAATTAAAGTTGAAGGTTCGCTCGAGAATTTGGGATGACACCCCCAGAAGTATGTTTGGCAGAATCACTACGGACAGGTACTCTGGCTTGCTTTCCCCTAGTCCCCAGAGTAAACACAAATTCTAAACAAAAAAGAACAATAATCTAAATCATACAAATGAGTAATTTATATATTTTTTTTCTTCTGAAAAATGAAGATGATAGAAAACTGGTTGAGTCTAAGAAATTTCGAGTCGAAGAATTATTGTACGGTATTTTCATAGCCCCATATCACCAAAGATTTTCCGACCGAAGGAATTTTGTAAAACGAGAAACACGTAGTAGTCATCAGGAGCTAAGTAAGAAGAATAGGACTGGTTGGGTAAAATCTCCCAACCAAAGTCCATCAATTTTTGACGCATCATGACAGTAACATGGCTTGGGGTTATTATTGTGGATGATGACTCCTTAGTGAGTGACGAGGCTTAGCCCGTTCAATCATGATGTTGCTCGTAGTCTGTCCAACTGCTGACAGTAGAAGGTGACATTGTTGGTTTGGTTAGGTTCCAGGACCTCCCAGTGAATTATCCCTTTGACATCCCACCACACACTTAACAACACCTTCTAGGGATGAAGTTCTGGTTTGGGCGTTGATGGAGGCGGTTCAGAAACGTGACACACAATCCTTCGATGGATTACATTCCGGTACGGAGCCCACTTATCATCAGTGACAATGGGCGTCAAGAACCAGTCGTTTACTTTTTACAGGGAAAGTAAGGAAACAGAGGTTGTGATGAGCCTCTCCCGTTGAGTTGCACTGCGTGGATGTGGAGCCCCAAAATTGAATTTTGAGGTGAAACTTAGCCATTTGAGCCGTCGTTTAACTGTCGTGTTGTGTACCTGGAATGTTTCCACTAATTCTTACGATTGCCTGTTTTGAATGGCTTGGTCAAGATCCCCGTCAGAAAACATAGATGGACGTCCAAACCGTAGTTGATTTTGACATCCTCTGTCTTCGTCCTGGAAATTTCGAAACCACTGACATCTGCTGTCTTAAACTGCATCTTCACCATACTTGCCAACTACTGCGACACCCAGCCGCTGCATTACTAGCTTTATTAAACTAAAAAAGTGAACAGTGCCTGATGTGTTCATCGACATGATACGTCCCTGTCTGCTCGCCCACACTCACTTTCTGTCCCCTGTGGTTGCTCTAATGTTCCCCCGATCACGTGGCTACTGACTCGCGCACTGGCAACACCATCTGTGATAGCCTGGGACAGGAAGAAGTTTTGCACCTAGCCAATAAATATCGCTCGCTCAGCTTGTTTGACTTTCCTTCGTGAATAATCTCGACTACTACTACTTATAGCACAAGGAACATCCTCGTAGGTTAAAGCGTCATCCCGACAACTCATGAACGTCCAAGTTACATACAGGGTATATCATTCATAACACAGCGATTCTCAACTCTTTTTCATCTCACGACCCCCTTTTACCATACCTTCTAGCCGGCGACCCTCAATTATTTAATTTTGTGTATATTTGATTTTCATTTCAAAACATGACAGTTTATTTCCTGTATTTTTTAATAAATATCCAATTATATTATGCAAAAACTATTTAACAAACTACATTATCTTTAGTAATGATAAACAAAATAAAATATTTTCTTTGCAATTAATTACCTTCTAATCTACAAAATCCTAGTTAAATGTATATTTTCACCTCTCTTTGCGACCCCCTGGCACACATACCGCGACCCCCAGGTTGAGAAAACCTGTCGCAGCATATAGAACCCATTTGGGAGACAAATTGCTGAGACCAAAAGCAAAACAAAAGAGTTTATCTGAGCTACTGTAAAAAAAATCGCTTCATTTACAAGATTTTAAGACCAAAATCTATGTACTTGTTCCAATGTTTATAAAATAGTTTCTCAATGTATCAGAAGGGATACGTGATAGGAATAATTGTTAATGGGGGCCTATTGGTATCAATAGAGTGGATATTATACGTTAAAATGTTATTTCATCGGGTTGACAGCGTTTCCAACTTAATACAAAGATTTATTGCTTTCAAATAGCCTCACATGAGTTATTTTGCGCTTCTGTTTCGACTACTGAAAAATCGCTGATCCAAGAGCAAAACAACTTGCGGATCATGGATAGTGTTGTTTAGCGTTGGAAGAAGGCAAATATCCCTAGATGCAACTTCAGGTGAGTACGAAGCATAATAAACTAATTGAAAGTTCTTGTACGTAATTAACTGCTGAACAAGGGCCGCTTGATGAGCAGGAGTGTTCAATCGGTGAAAGCGCAGAGCTGCAGCCCTTTTGATGCTGTTTTTTCGTCCAATGCTGAAAGAAATTTCGTTTTCAGAACATTTTTATAAGTTTCCACAACAATATGGGTCCTTGGGAACTCAATGATTGAAGATAACGCCTTTGTTGTCTCAAAGCATAGCTAACTAACCCGAAACTTTTTCATTGTTGGTAAGATAAGATAAAATGCATTTTATGGGCGGTAACACCCTTCAGTGATGGTCAGTCTGTGTCTTTTGTTGAACCGCTTGTCGTTCGATTGTAGGATTGAAAAACGGAGTCTGTTTTACTTAATGTGACAATTAATGAAATAAAAACAGCGTTCAAGCTGTCATCATGTGTTAGACTCCTTTATGCACCGGCGCTCCTACGCGCGTACAAACAGGCAGGCTGCAAAGCCTTTTCTTTTGTACACATCGATGGTACTTTGAGCTACCTCGCATCTCTAATCTGCAAAGTAACATCGACATGCTACATGTCGCAGGAGTAGCTGAGAGAAAGGAGATGAAAAGGAAAAGAAGAATAAATTAGGCAGGTAGTGTTGCCAGTACGTTTTAAGCACGTGATAGGAAGTCTCTGAGCAACTGGACTCTGAATACCTTGGCAACATTTGACTTCTTCGGCTGAAAATACAAGCTTGGTGAATTATCAATGTTTATGTAGACAAACGACTCGTGTACTCTAGAACACGGACATATGACTTTCAGTACGCGACAGCAGAAAACGTCAACGCAGATAAAAGCACCCATTTGGTATCATTGTTTGCGTTATTTGCACTTCTCTCCTTACGCGCCTAAAAACGCTCGTGCATAAAAGGGGTCTTAAGATTGACTATTATGTGGCGACGAGTGAAACCTTGTGTTCATCGGTCAGCAATTCGAGGAACCCATCCACTCGGGACGGACGTAAGCCATAGTGCTGTTACCATCCATAAAATCTGTTTTATCTTATCTTTATATTTCCATACACTTTCTGTTATATGTACACCATGAAGACTATACATATTGTGCTCCAACTTTGAACTTTATTAAAAATTAAACGACTGCGAATTTTTTACTATTTTCTTTTCTTTTCTAAACTACTGTGTTTTACTTACTACTATTTTCATTGGCTTTGTTATATAAAATAGGAAAAAATGCGCTCTGATGAAATTCGTTCTTACATTCTTTTCTTTACTTCACAATGGTTCGTGGTGTCGTCAAATCTTGTAACGTTAATTTCTCATTTCCCGACGTCATATAAAGATGAACTTTTGCACAGCTACGTAAGTCGGGTGTCAATACAATATTACATTATCACTTTCATATATTTCTATATATTTATATATTTTAAAAACATATTTTAATATATATATTTTTTTAAATGGACTTCTTTATCCTAAAATAAATACTAGTCTGCAACGATGTTGTGTTTGACTGGTTGCAGAACACTTTAGGACTTGGGTTACAAAATACTAGCTTGAGAAAAAGTATCCGAACACCGAAATAAGTAAAAAAAATAAAGAAAAAAATAGACATAATTTTATTAATCAATTCGTACTAAAAAGTAAAAAATAATTTTGTTTATGCATGACTAAAAAGAAAAGAATGGGGCGCGAATTTATAAAGTGGCTGTAAATAAAAGCGCGCCCATGCTTTTCTTTTTAGTCTTACATAAACCAATTTTTTTCTACTTTTTAGTGTTAATTGTTTAAGAAATGTCTCTGAATATTTTATTTTTTTTTGTAAGTATAACTTATTTTTACGATCTGCCGCAATTCCTTTTTGAACCCATAATTCTTTTTCGAAGTATAGGTGAAAATTTCTTTTCTGGTCAGCAATAGGACATATTAATGCAATGCCCCCACTCAAGATTTGTAAGTATATCTTGTGAGACAAAAAGAAAAGCGCAAATCTTGGATGAAAGGAGATGGCTTAGTTTGCCTTCAAGGATCTATCGCATTCGGAAGAACATTAATAATGATTATGATCATACTTCAGTACACAATTATTAATATTTTATTTCTTACTGTTTTACACTAGTCTGTGAACACGATTTTAATACTAGTTTTTTATATTCTGAAATAATGTTTCAAACTTTGCGAGGTGAATATTTACATCAAAAGAAGAAACCAGTTAAAGCTCGTCACCGGGCAAAAGGCGTCCTTTTCGATTGAAAGTAAATGGGATAACTCGTAGTAGGATGAAACTATGTAATGAATTTTTGGGGTCCACCATTTTGAATCCAAAATGCCGTCTTTGGAAACATTTTTAATATTTTCGTAACCTACTAGTGATGATGCACTGTCATATCAAATTTCGGTTTTCTTTCTCCAGCCATTTAGGATATGTATTCTACACAACAATGGGTTTGGCGGTTATTTTCGATCCAATATGGCGACTTTATAACATTTTGTAAAATTTCCCTAATCTACTCTTGATAATATACCTTTATGCCAAATTTCGTATCTCAAGCTCATAACAGAGTGGAGAATATTTTTTGGAGTTCACCATTTTGGATCCAAAATTGCGTCTTTGCAAACATTTTGTAATATTTTTTGTAATCTACTAGTGATAGTGTACCGTCATACCAAATTTCGTTTTTCTAGCTCCAGCCATTTAGGCTGTGTATTCTATACAACAAATGGTTTTGCGGCCATTTTGGATCCAAGATGGAGACTTTTTCAAAATTCTGTAATATTTGCTTAATCTGCTAGTGGTGGTGTACCCTCATACCAAATTTTGTCTTTCTATCCCCAACCGTTTAGCCTCTAAATCGACTAGTCTTCGTTTTTTAGGTGATATATACTAGTTCTTGTAGATTGAACTTTTTTCAGTCTCAAAAAAGAAAAGATCCTTTGAAGAAATCCCGAAATCTGTTTATTTTCGAATCTACAGGCGCTCAAAGTTATGGCGGCATTGTCAGAAATGACATCATATTTCGACAAATAAGCGATGTCACGTTAGCAAATCACGCTAGAAGTCCTCAGTAGCATACAAACGTGTTTTAACCGTTGATTTTTTGTTTAGTTCGTTGATTAAACGTTATCGGTTGACAAAAGTACATTTAATTTTAAGTCATTTTCAACAAAGTCTTGATATTGTTGAAAAGATTATAATTCAACATGGATTCCACTATTTTCAACAATGGTATAGATTTCGTTTCATGGGATTCTTTCTAATTTAATGCAACAAAATTTGTAATTAAAAGCTAATTAGCTATTATTTTGTGTTTTCTTTTGCATGTTGAAAACACGTTGAATTTCAACCTATATTCCAACGAAAATTTTATTCTTATCCTTACATGACTGCGAAACGAAACGTCTGGATTTGTGGCGCTTTCAAAACAGCCTTCTGTTATAGATACCGTAAAAGAGTAGGCATCTTAAGGTGACTTCGTAGTCCAGGGGTAA
This sequence comes from Lepisma saccharinum, assembly GCA_022664845.1. NCBI lineage: Eukaryota > Metazoa > Arthropoda > Insecta > Zygentoma > Lepismatidae > Lepisma > Lepisma saccharinum. The sequence continues at coordinate 20,730 of JAGDQP010001311.1, read as the reverse complement.
CGTGTCGAGCTACCAACGACGAGTACGGAACGGTCCAGCTTCGAATCCTGCAGCAGACTGGATTATTTACTGTTGGAAAGCTAATATTGTGAAAGCAACGGACAAAATACAACAAAGTGTGTAGACAGTAAACATCGTCCGCTTCTTGATTTCAACTAGTTTCTTCTCAACCATTATCTCACTTCGAATAAAGCGTTGAACAGGTAGACATTTCGGTACATTTACAACGTTGAAATAACGTTTCGTTACTAATGTTTAATCCACGTATTTTCGACGTATATGTGCTACTGGGGAGTAGTGTCCAATACATCTATTTAAGTTATGTTTCTGATTGGTGAATACAGCTTAGATGGGATTCCTATGCTTCCCCTATTAAACCATTTAATTCCTTCACAATGAAATTCGTACGTTGCAAAACCTTTCTATGCGGCACTTCCTCAATCAAATACTTTGCTTAAATTGGTGTATCGGGTACTACTTCAAGTGTAATTTGCTAAGCTGACACCGCTTATGTCGTTGTGTATCGAGCTGACATCATTTGTGACAACGCCGTCATGACTTTGACGCCTGTACCTCCAAAACTATACCTAATTTTGAATTCCTTCAAAGGAACCTTTTTCTTGTTCCGATGTAAATAATCATCTCTCGAATTTGCACCATTATTTCGGGGATACCCTGTATCTATGATAAAATCTCTTTTAAAAATTATCCATATTCCATAACAATTTTAGCGCCTTTCTCAGTGTACCGTAAATAGACAGAAGTTGAAAACCATTAATGTTAATAAATAAATACAAAAGAAAAAGTATGTTTACACGTTTGTCTGCACACTGAAAAAAAAAAAGATTGAAGAAAGATATAATTTCAAATAAAATCAAGCGAGTAACAGAAGCGCTATTCGTTTGTTACCTACGAAGGATAAAAAAGGAAAACAGAAGAAATATGGATCATTCAAAGAAACAAGTGAAAATTTAAAGGCAAAAGAAAAGAAGAAGATAAAGCAGATAGAAAAAACACCGGAAAACACATATAGACGGAGAATGAGGGAGATGTGTATTATTCAAAATGGCACAGTTGAGTAGCTGAGCCTCTAGCGATGGGAATTTAGTCCCGTATGAATTCCAGCATACGGGCTGTTTAGGAAACTCAGAACAGGTAGTTAAAATGTATAATCTTCTATTTTCAGTAGTTCTCGCGACTTTTATTTTGTTTCGTGAAGCAGAACTACGTCAGATATTGAAGCAAGAGGAACGGGAAAACATGAAAGAGGAACTCTGAGATAGCAACGGAAAAGAGAAAGGGAAATTGGAAGAGATGCAAAAGAGAAAATAAGATAGCGATGGCATCACTACTATTGAGTTCCTACAAAACAAGGAGAGTGAGATCTTTTTTTTTTTTTTTGTTTCACGCTAAGAGCATCTCACAAACATTGCTTGATATGTGACGTCATTCGCTTTCTTTCCTGCTCTCTTCTGTGTAAGTGGGGGTTGGAGTATAAAACTAACTCCCAGAAAAAAATAGGGAACACAGTCGAAAATAATCTCCATTCGTTGGCATGGCAGATGAACATAATTTCTAGCAATACTCCTTTACGCATTCGTTGCAAACATGCATATGAAAACAGAAGCACTGGCTTGTTACAACTAAACCAATATTGACAGATTAAATTCCAGAATCTAATACGAAATGATACCTGCTGTAATCCCACCAAATACCCCTGAAATCCGCTTTCCAATCAGGTTTTGTTCGTTTTTTCTCACCTGCAATAAAATACACAAACTGCGAGGTAAACTTTCGCGTTTAAAAATTAAAAATAAAAGAGTAATCGACAGGTTGGTTTACTTTCAGTTTCAATCTCCTTATCTCGCTTTGCATACACTCTGCCCCATTCACATCTTTATTTATTCACCTTGACATTTTCTCCCCATCATCAGTGTTGCCATCCTTAATTCCAAAATTGCCATGAAAGCATAGCTAATAAACATACTGGTTACTGCAGAAAGTTTGCTAACATTCTCTGCGCGCTGTCGTTGTATTCTTACTCCTGTGAATATATTATGTTATGTTTTTCAGTTCCTTCTTTGGTTCCCAATTATATCCCTATTCATGCGGTCTAGTGGTAAAGATCACTGACTGCTGAGATTTGCTCGTGTCGTGCGCAACGTGGGTTCGAATCCTACTCATGCATTCTTTAATTATTTTTTTTTGGTAATTGCTTGTATTTCTGATGAGAGTTTCTTTACTCACTAGCCCGGAGACTCATCCCCGTAAGAAACAATAGCACGTACAAAACCAACTATACTCAGTGTTTTTTTTTGTAGAGGGAAATACCATGGTCCTTCTTGCCAGGAACTAAAATGCTCTGCTTTACAAATACAAGTCGATGAGCTAAATATACTTTACATTGATGTATCTTGTATGCGTTCTGTATCTTCTTACACACAAAAATAATGAATGACATGAGAAACTGAATATTAAACCCTTGCGATCTAGAAGTTCCGATTACCGTTCTCAGATATGAATGTACACGGGTTGTGAGGCCCGATGCTGGTTATCTTGACTGAGGCGTTTCCAGTGTTTCCAATTTCACAAGATATATGGCAGAATTGTATCTAAAATTAGGTCTTTCGTCACCCCTTTTGCCGAAAGAGTGGTCATCCGACGAACTTGCCATAGGCTAAGGCCATAACTAGATATTCAACTTAAGTAGACAAGGAAATAAGCGATACACCGTAGTCTTAAGGTGCTCTAAATACAATAAAGACTGAAGGCAAGAGTTTACCACTAACCGCATAAAATTAGTAAATACTATCTTCCAAGTACGACAATGGCGATCAATGATAAGTACGACCAGAGTGAAATCTGCGACAATACCGATAGACTCGAACGTCGAAGTAACAATTTTATGGGTACCAGAGTTAATGTTATATCAATGAACGGAAGCACAACAAACTAACATAGTGCCATTTTCTAACATGAAGACAAGAAAGCGCATTTACTTGCCTATTACTTTTACCTTCCCAGCAAGCCAGGCGACGCCGTCATTTGGTCCACGAAGGCGGGGGCAGACGCTGGGTTTTGAAAAATCCCGACGACGAGCTGACGTCGACGAGCGGTTTTGGGTGAGGTTACGCCTCTATGCTAACGCCGACGGCGGCCCGGAAGATGGTATGACCACACCGACGGCGGCCTGAAAAATGGTCCGACGACCTAATGCCACTTATGGATCGCGCCGACCTTCCCCCGACTAGTTGTTCGGGTCGCCGTCAGATCTGGCATTTGGCTTGCTGGGTTATGAAATTGACATTACATCATTTCTTTTAATAATGATTTTGTATTTTACTTTGAGATTCACAGTAATAAATGTATTTCTAAGGTATTGCTACATCCCGTTCTATATATTGCTGGAAACAGCGCATCTATATCGTTCACACCTGTCATCAAAATATCGAGCGGCTGTACCTCAATTGGTAGACAGTTGGCTTAACAACGGGAAGGTCCTGGGAACGAACCCAGTGGTCGCTCATCTAGACTGAAGATTTCCAGGTTTTTTCTTCACTCACCAGACAAATATCAGACCTGTAAAACTAGGCCTTGGACGACTACCTTCCAACATTTTCCCCCACCCTCTCCCAGTCTGAGTCTGAAATGCCTAAAGGCCATAAATAAATTGAAATGAATCCACCAGCCATACGCAAACGATGGGCGGGGTTAGATTCCATTATGTGTGGCTAGAAAACGGAAGAGTGTTCATGCCAGACAGCGGTCAAAGATCCCTGAAACATTTTGAAAATTATTTGCTAAGAAAATGTTGGACTAACAAAGTGATAAAAGCGGGAAATCAGACTTAAGCTGAGCTACTTTACAGTTCATTGCATCCTGCAAATTTCTCTGTTCCAAAACATGGAATTACATCACTACAATACTTCAAGTAATCATAAATTTTAAGAATTCGAGGTTGGAGCACCTTGTTAATACGATCTTCAGTTCCTAGGGTGAAATTGGTCTTCAGATTAGATAAGTAACCTTCGCTAACTAAACTAAACTGCTAGACTTGAAACATCCCTGTAAAATGTAATATCAGACCGAATTGTTAAGTAAAATAATAAATATTACAATAACTTTGTCGTATCGGCATTGCTTCTAAATTTTACTATTGTTGTACTGAAGTACGGGAAGTACCGATTAGTATGTAAAGTATGGGAAACCTGTCCAGAACGATAAACTTTATCGCTGTAGTCGGTTTTCTTGTAATATAGAGTACGGTATCATCGTATGTAGGTCCGACAGCTTTTAGTTTTTAATAGCCAGTACTGTGAAGCCTCATGCGCCCGCTCTCTACGTGTGTCGACAACTTTCAATTCAGGAACTACTAGGGTTAGGAACTTAAGGTGCTGTCGGAAAGGTCTCGGTGAGACTAGCTGAAGCTCGTCTAGGTGATACACATTGCTACCAGAGATAGGAGGGCAATCTATATCTTTGGAACTACAAAAGCTACACAGTAAAAAATAGCTGTGTTAATTCAACACAATGCGGTGTCCCAGCGTGACTACCACTTTTGTGTGTTAAATCAACACAACACACGGTGTTGATTTCGGTACTATGAGAAAATAAAGTTACGGCCGCAGCTAGATTTGAACATGGGTTGCTCAGTTAGAAGTCGAGTGGCTTACCAACTTCGCCAAATCATCAGGTGGAAAAAGCACTAGATTGAAACAACCTAGAGGATAAAAAAAAATGTTGCTGAACCCCAAGCACACACAAAGTTACTCTAACGACTTATGCCATGAGTTAATCACTTTTCCATTAGTCAATTAGGTATCACAATCCCATTTATTGAGAATATGTTCCATTTCTATGAAAGCAAGCGCAGCATATGACATGTTGTTACGATAAGCAGTAATACCGCTCAAGTGTTTGGCTGTCGCCATCTTGCTTGTTTTTTTTATAGAAATATAATATTCTCAATGAATGGGAATTCTGGTTCTCAATTGACAAATAGGAAGTGATTAAACAATGCGATAAGTCGTGCAAGTAACTTAGTTAGTTTGGGGGATTCAGCAACATATATTTGAACCCATACACTGTTTAAATCTATAGTGTAGTCGTTTAATTCAAATGTTGTTCAATAAATATCGTTTGCGTCTAGTGCATTTTCTGTCTGACGATTTAGTTAAGTCGGTAAGACGCTCGACTTCTAACTGAGCAACCCATGTTCAAATCTCACTGCCGCTGTAATTTTTTTTTTTACAGTACCGAAATCAACACCGTGTGTTGTGTTGATTTAACACACAAAAGTGGTAGTCACGCTGGGACACCGCATTGTGTTGAATTAACACAACTATTTTTTGCAGTGTAGTAAAGAGGTTGAAGTGTCGTTCGAAAGGTCTCAGCAAGGTGAGTTCAAATCCGTATCGTTCATCCAGATCGCAGGGGCCGTTCCCGAGTTTCGGGTTGGGGATTTTCAACTTTAGAATTACTAAGGCTAGGAAGGTGGTTGAGGTGTAGTTGGAAAGGTCTCGGAAAAACGAATTCAAACCCGTATCGTTCATCCAGAGAGTGTTTTTGGTGTCACAGTAAGCACTTTTTTTATTTTCAACAGTAGAAGGTAAACACTAGTATAATTGAAATCATTCCCTTGTAGCATATTTGATTTGGCATTGAGAAAACATGTACGTATCCGCGTTTTGGATGTTTTCGTCGAAAAAATGCACATTTTCCGATTTTCTCAAAGTTTAACATTTAGTTTAGAGAGGCCACAAGCACCGCTGCTTAATGGTTTGTTGGTAGCCTTTTAACAACGCTACCCACTCGTGTTTATGGCGCAGACAACCAACGTTTAAAGCCCTACCAATGCGTCACAAACGTGCCACAGATGTAGGGCTGTGGTTGCAGCTCCAAGTTAAATCTAGGATTGAAGGATTTGGTGCAAAAAGAGGATTTCTCCAGTTATTTAAAACTTTTCAGGAGATAGAAAAAAACGCTATTAAAAATTCATTATGTGGTATGTAATCCCGTTGTCTTTTGTAGAAGTTCGTGTAGCTAAACACACATTTCTATCGTGAAAAATGTAGAAAAGAACAGCGAGTTTTCGTGGAAAAAAAATCTTTTTTGATGGAGAAATCTCCTTTTTCCACAAAACTGACTGGAAAAAGAAAACAGCTACTGTTTGTAAAAAGATTTACGTTTATGTTTGTTTCAAATTGTACAAAACTGCAACAGCAATTTTCTGAGTATTCACTACTATCTTCATTTGTGGTAACATCGTTTTCTTGCAGAAGGGTCAGATAAAAGGGCCCAAACTTTAGTGGAACGTAATCAAGAACCAACTCTTGAACATCTCTGTACACTTTGTGGCCTTGATTGGTAATTTAGCACCGTACAAAGGAGAGCTGTCACGTTTGGGCATGGGAATGTGAGCATTACGTAACTTAAGATCAAAATAACTCATCATGAGATCACTAAATGACACACTGCATCTCAGTTGACCACTTGTCCAATCACACATCTGCACTTAGAGACAGTAAACCTATCGTTGTTATCGTCAAAAATGACGTTTTAAACTTATTTGCGAAATGTGAAGAAAATTTGACAAACACTTCCTGGGAAACAGAAACAAGATGTTTTTTTTTTTTTAAATCATTACTTCAATAATGCCATGCATTCATGAAGAACGTAAATGTAATCTTATGTACGTACGTTTTTTTCTTTTCTATGCGCCTAAAGGAACGATCATATGGCAACAAAGAATGACCAGGCTCAAAAAATAGCTCAGAAAAGTTAATGCGTACAGGAATTTGCACATTACCAAATCTATAACTCTCCAAATCTCCAAAAGAAATCCCCTTACTGGACCAATAATAACAGGTCGAGTTCTTTAGGCCTTGAGTAAGTTGAAGATCCCCCTTCTTGAACCAATGCAAGGAACAATTCTTTTTAGTAGTGCATATTTCCATCGAAAAGTGAAGACTGGCAAAAAAAAGTGGAGAAATTCCCTTTTTGCACCCCTATTGAGACGAGCGCGGCACTTTTTGAGGCCGCTACTCGCGTCGAAGGGGAACCATCCGCAGTGCTGCTCTAGCGGAACCGTGGTTGTGTTTGAAACCCATATCTTTTTTTTCTTCTAGTTTTCACCAATTGTAGCGTTTTTAATGGCCTTGTCTGAAGGTGCTCTAAATCAACCTGTGTGGTACTGGAACTGTGTATAGGATGCAATTTTACTAGTCGTTCTTGCAGATTATAGAGACATGGTTTAATATACCCAGCAAATGCGAATAAATTAATAAACACAGAAACAATAAAAAATGATGCTAATAAATGAAGAGTAGCTACAGGGGAAAAACCTGATAAGTCCATATTCTCTATTTTCCCAGGAGACTAAATGGAAATTTCCAAGACGCCCAATAGTTTAGTTTAACTTCTTCATTTTCATTTAAAATGGTGAAGTATAATAAGAGAAAGGTTACTATGTAACTTGTATAGACTTCTTTAAAGAATATAACAACATACTCAGTTTTTTATCATCAATACAAATTTTAGAGATGAAGAATCTGATAAATCCATGGCGTATTGCGTGACTTAAAATCTCCTGCTATTAAATTAAAAATGCTTGTCGTCATTTGAAGTCTCCACTTACATGAGTGGTAACGTTCGCTGGTTTGTAATTAAGAGGTACAAGGTTCGATTCCCGGTGGGAACGTTAGTGGTTCGGAGCCCACGTTAAACTGTAAGTCCAATCTTTAGGCGTCATCTTCATCCAATGGAAGGCAAGATAAAACCATCATCAGTTCATCTTGCGCAGGAACCTTCGGGCCAGGACCTGCCTTCGGGAAGAACACTCATCATCCACTTACACGGGTTTCCTGCTTCATGTGATTGCAGTCTTAAACGTTTCGTGGCATACAACCAAACTTCCTCCTCTTCTTGGGAAGCTTCTTTGAAGGCGTACACCTTCAAGGCGTATTTTCCTCTTGAACAACAGAGAGTCTTCTATATTTTGACACAAATAAGTGGAAATCCTTTCAAAACTCATTCCAAGGCCGAACTAAAAACGACCAAATTAATCCTAACAATGATTGGGAAACAATACTATTGGCTGTCATTGCTATTATAACTATACAGGCTAAACATCAAAGCCACAATAAATTTTCCATTTGATTCCTTGGACTTGTCACAATATTCTTTTTTTTCGTGGACTTGTATGGTTTTTACCTCTGTATGTGTTTTTAAGATATTGAAATATCTCCTGACTTGCTAGCTTGTTGCCTAGTTCACCGAAGCAATTTAAAACAACACTAGGTAAACTATTAAATGACAAAAGAAATCCGAAATTTTGTAGTTTTGGACTTATCAGTTTTTATCCTGTACTCTTCAAATGTAATAGAATAATAAAAGCGAATGAAAATTCATTATTCACTGCGATTCTAACCATCTTCTGCCTGATTCTGACATTAAGTTCCAACATCAAATTCATCGTAAAAAAAATACCATACGAATCAATCTTTATTTCAAAATTGAAAATAAATTATAGCTCTCTAACTTTGGTACGAGTGCCAACATCCTAAAATAAAACACTGACGTTTTTAGTTGTTAAGAAAACCGTTTTATATCCGGTAGGGTACTGGAGAGAAAACGTCTGAAAGTGAGCATAATGGTTATCGATAAGAACTCTTACGTCAAGCAATTTCCCCCGGTGAAGAGAATTTATCAGGATAAAATGTCAAGCTGAATTCTGAAGAGGTCTTTAGTGATAAGCAGGTAAAGTTTACATCCAGTTTAGCTATTCCAATCAATGCCAACAATCAAAGTAAAATTATTCGCGGGCTACCTTAAAATTGCCGCAATTATTTAAAAATTCGAAGCCCCTGAAAACTTAGACAGCTGCCTACTCTACATAAATTGGCCTCTGATTAAACTGTACTTAGAACCAGAGGTCCGATCATAGCACTTGTCAATAGTGAAGCAATCACTGTATAAAACGAAAACATTATTCTTATAGTGTTAACAATCTCACCTATAGGCCTACGGCACAAATGCAGTCTTTCTGTCTTCATGTTTGTACCTATGCATACAAATCCATTGGATAAATTTTCACAAACTTTGTATAACTTGATAGTATGACCAGAGTAAGACGATCGGTTAAGGTAATTCAAGGAGAGATGCCTCACCAAGAGAGATACCGCAGTTACTGTAGTTCGAAAGCTATCCGATAGAATGCGCGACCAGTGTAATGTGTGTGTCAGTTGTGTCGAGATCTGTGCGATGCACGAGTGATGAAGATTGGTTGTTGTTGAGTTGGTGTTTATTGCAAAGATTTTGCATCACGATCTAATATTAAAGGATACGGAATCTTTAGATAAATATACTATTAATTAATGCTTGTAATTGAAGTGGCGGAAAAAGTAAGCAGGAAAGCCATCGCTCTGTTTTTATCCATGTTTAGTAGTTGGCGGGAAAGTACTAGGATAGGTCTCTCCTACCAAAATAAGATATGCTCTAGTAATCTCCGGGAGATGTGCGCCACCAAATATTTTTTGAGAGAGATGCCCCACCAGTAATATTCGGTGACATATGACTTAATTGTTAATTGCTATTGTAAAGAAAGCCCTAACACTCATATCTATTCAATGACTGACGGTGTAGTGTTTGATGAATAGACCAATATTTCAATATTCACTGGTGAGTATTCGTATTGTTTTATGTGACAGTGCTGCGTATACGAATATTTCGTTGGATGTAAACAATATAGCAAAAATTATCAAACACGTCTTTCAAATATATATTATAATAATACTTGAAATATATCCTTCCAGATGGTAACGTCGGGACTTCGGAACGGCAATTGTGAGGCAGGCGAGTTCGAATCCCACACCTGACCATCCTGACTGAAGTTTTTCAGGGTTTTATATCAGTACGGTAACCATACGTCCCGAATTTTATGGTTCTGTTCAGGTGTTGAGAAAAAATATTAAAATATCCGTAATTTTATTTTAAAACAAGCGGCTATTCTATATTTTACGACTTTACTGTAGTCCTCCTGGGCGTTTGTAATTAATAAATAATAGAATAGAATAGAAATGTATTCGTCTGTGCAGTACATACAGGTCGTGACCTGTGATACGTAAGACTCGTCAATGTTTCCATTTGTGATAAATGATTTAATAGTAGCTTATAGTAAAGGATGAATTACATTGAATTCTCATTTATACAAAACAAAGTATTATGAATTTTTATTCAAATTTAGATTATATGATTGTTGTAAGGTTGAACAAAGCGGACGTTAATCAATTTATTAGAGACATTTCTGGTAAATTTACAGACATGTTCTATTAAAAATTATTATTAAATATGTTTTCTTTTAAACCTCGTGCATAACAGTATACTTATTAAAATATTCAAAGAAAATTACATCCATTATTGTTTCAAAATTTCATATCTAGGATTTCAAATGATTTCATGATGGCATCTATATTAGACAATCACGCAGACAGGAAAAAGAAAACCCAACATTCAAACTGAATAATAAATATAACAATAATAATGATTATTTAATGCTTTAAGCTTGATGATTCGGAAGGTCACCATCACAATCACTGTAAGTCTGTGATCATCAAATGTGTCTTCGAAATCATTGGAAAGGTCTGTATGAACTGCTTTCTCATTTGCCGCCAAACACATTAACATTCCATCAGAACCTCCTACCTCTTCCATCCCCATGTATGGTCCAACTCCTTCAGGAAACATTTCATCCGCTACAACGGTAGGCTTCATGTTAGCGGTTTCCTGCTTATAATTATGGAAAGTGACAAACGTTCCGTCAAATAAATCAAAATTACAGTAGGTATTATGAATTGTATTATGTTCAGGTTATTCTACAATAAACACCAATTTGAATGGCATATTATTTGCTTTATATGAATTTACAATGTACTGTGACGTTCTATTGTTAAGTGCAGCATCACTTCCGTAATTACGTTACATCTGGTTCCACAATGTTAACTTCGGATGAATATTTTTATCCCCGAAAAGCAATATTTTTTTAAAAATAAGGAGCATAACCTATTTCGTACGCAAGCAACAGAAAAAAATGGATAGTTTGGATTGCATATTAGGAAAGTTTGGTTCTTTCACAGGGAATGACAAAGACGGGACAGAATAATACTCGTACTAGAACATAAAAAGTTTAGAATTGAATTTAATTTTCTATGGCCATTATATATGTCAGGGTCAGGCCGGGATACGGTGCAAGTGATAGGGTGTTGGAAGGTATATCGGGCAAAGTTTAGTTTTGTAGGTACCATCCCTATATTTTCCTAGTGTGACATAGGATAACTCCTGAAAAAAACTCACTCAGCATAAGCAGATTCTTGAAGATAAGTTTAGAATATGAAGTTATTACGACAGACACATTGATAATGTATTGAAGCGCATATAGAAAGAACTTGCCATGCATTGTTGGCGGCATCATCACAAATGACGTCAGAGCTAGATACATAATGATGTATGCGGTGTCGTCTTAGCAAATACCACTCCGAGTGGTACCTGATCGATCTATTTAAGCAACGATTTTGATTGACGGAGTACCGCATCGACAAGTTTCCCAACCTAAGAAATTCGCTGTTAATGAATTAAACCGTTTAATAGGGTAATTTCCCCTCTAAGCAGCATTCGACAATCATCTACATAACTTAAATAGACATTTCGAGTGTGATTTGGGGCCACGGTGGCTCAATGGTAGAGCGCTCACCTCTGGTGTTAGGGATCGTCGGTTTAAGCCCTGCTCATACCATGCGGACTTTGTGGCGGACAAACACCGTGTTCGTGGGTTTTCTCCAAGTTCTCCCGTATCCTCTCACTTCCCTCCTTCCACCAATTCATCACATCATCATCCATACGGCCTGAACCAAAGTTGCCTAAAAGTCTTTAAAAAAATTTAAATAAAAATCGAGTGTGATTTGCTAAGCCGACACTTGTCGAGATAGTGACGATGCCAGCATAAATTACAGAGTCCGTAGCTTCGAAACTAATTAAATTTCCAAATTTCTTCGAAAGGATTTTTTATCTCGTTTTGATTTAAATAATTACCTCTCAAAGTTTGCTTCATTATTTCAGGAACATAAAATATCTGATTTCGCAAAAATGCATAAAATATACAAGTACCATACCGATAGTCACAAGTGTGAAAACTACTATCTAATTGAAGGTCTTTGAGTTCACACCTGAAATCAGATTCTCTGTTCCGTGATAGTATAGGCGTGACATACTAAGTACATGTAGGCTTAGTGGAAACATTGCATAATACGGAGCTGTGACGTCACTAGATTGTAAACGACTGTGTAAATAAAGAATCGCTAAATCCCAGTCTGAAGTCAGTTTCTCTCTGTCTGCTATGGTTGAACCGCTAGAATGCCTGACAGACAGACAAGTAGAAAGAATCAAGGGAGATCCAGAATTTTTAAAAAAATCGTCCATATCCTACATCGTTATGCAACCAAGATGACACTTGTGTCGTTTGGGTTCCATATAGCGAAGGCAACTTACGGATTTTTCATAGTGAACGTCATTTAACAAACACGAGAGGACTTGTATCGTGATTGGAAAATGAAAACTGGATGAAAAAATCAAATAATTAAAAAAAAACTTTTTAAAGACTTGCTTTTCTTAAACAATTCGTACTAAAAAGTAAAAAATAATGTTGTTTATGCATGACAAAAAAGAAAAGCATGAGGCGCTCACTCATATACAGTCACTTTATAATTTTTTGAATTGGCGAGTCTCATGCTTTTCTTTTTAGTCACGCATAAACAAAATTATCTTTTACTTATTAGTAGGAATTGTTTAACAAAAGTATAACTTCAAAAAGGTTTTATTATTATTATTATTTCGAGTAATTTCGATGTGCTGATACTTTATCTCAAGCTAATGTATTGGGACCCAAATTCTAAAGTGTTCTGCAACCAGTCAAACGACAGATTGTTGCAGGCTAGTGTTTATTTTAAGATAAAGAAGTTCAGATTAAAAATATAAAATATAACTTTAAAATATATAAATATATGAAAGTAACAATAGGATATCGTATTGTCACCCGACTTACGTCGCTGTGCAAAATTTCATCATTGTATGACGTCGGGAAATGAGTTAATTTAATGCTGCAAGATTTGAGGACATTACGAAACATTGTGAAATAAAAACAAGAATTTAAAAAGATTGTAAATTTAGAAAAACAAAAGAGAGAATTTCTCTTTAAAAGTTTACTCAACATATTTTTTAAATTTTAACCTAACGTGACTTTTTTTAGGTTCAACCTAACTCTAAACTTCTTTTAGGTTTAACCTAATTATTTCTAAGTTTTAATCTAACCTAACTGTCTCGCGATCGGTATATCCAAACTGGATAAAAAAAAACTAAGAGCGTAGAAAAACAAGGAAGTTTTTTTTTAAGTTAACCTAACATTTAAAGGTTTGTCATAGCCTGTTTGTAAGGTTTAATTCAGTGATTCTCAACCTCCTTTTGTTCGCGGCACTGTATTCTTTGTAGTGTATTCCCGCGCCTGACTAAGGTAAAAGGAGGCAACAATACGAAAGATTTGGTCACTAACTGTAAGGCGTAAACAAACCAATATTTTTCCAGTAAAATAAATATATTTTAGCTCATGCATGTTTTACCTACTTCATTTTCAAAATAAATATTGAGTGAGGTTATTTAAATTACTTTCCCAGCCAAATCACAGTCTCAGAAGTTTCGCTGACACACCCAGCAAATCACGTGGCACACCAGTTGAGAACCACTGGTATAATCTAACCTAAACTAACCGTCTCGCGATCAGAGTATGCAAACTGGATGAGAAAACTTCTGAGTGTAGAAAAACAAGGAAGGATATTTTTCTTCAAAGTCAACCTAACCTATTTTAACCTAACCTATTTTTAAGGTATAAGCTATCCTAACCTAACCTAATCGTCTCGGGATTGGAATAGGCAAACTGGATGAAGAAAAAACAATTTCTGAGTGTAGAAAAACAATGAAGAGTTTTTAATTAAAAGTAAAGCTCGCCTAATTTTTTTAAGGTTTAACCTAACCTAGCCTACTTTTAAAGATTCAACCTAACCTAAAGTTTTAAGGTTTAACCTAACCTAACTTCTTTAATGTTTTACCTAACGGAACCTAAACAAACAGTGCAAGAAAACATGTATTAATAATAAATATGTGTATATAGAAATGTTCATTGAAACGAAAAACTTCAACGTGCCAGAAATCGAACCCCGGACTCTTACTCAGCGGTTTGGAATCTTTATTTATACAGCACGTATGCCAGTGGCCTTACTTCCTATTCCGATCGGAAGACTCTCGGCAGAATGATAGGACATAACGTAAAGGGCTGTATGTGTGTGTGTGTGATTTGATTGCTTTATTTAGCCCCACACCCTTGAGCGGAACCAACATCTAGATAAAAAGACAAAAAAAAAACTCCGGAAACTGATGTGTAACCTAGCAATACAAATTTAAGTCAACAAAATATTATTTTAATGTGTTGTTTTATGGGGAGAATCAATGAGTATTACATTAAACATTAATCTAGAATTTGTTAGAAAGTACACGTCTAGAATTATCACTTACCTTTCTCAGGTTTGAAGATTTCTGATCATCATCGTCTGGTGACAATCCTCAGGTGCAATCATTTGTTTATCGAGTGTGTCCGTAAACATCAAACAAGAGACGAAAAAGAAAAGAAACAAAAAAAAAGTGTGTTCAAAAGAATCTTTCTTCAGCACGAGCGTATCGTCACATAAATCATTGCATTTCTTTTCTCACGATAAGAACGATGGGAGATGAGAACCAACTTGTAAAAGTTATCTTCTCTTAGGTTATAACTAAAACAAACAAAAAAATCTTACGAAATAATCAAAATTCTGCTTTTTTTTATTACTAACTTTTTCTTCCTCTCCAAATCCAAAGCTTTACATTTTTGTCCGAGCACGTGTTCTCAGCTCCTGCGTCAAACCGACTACGGACCGAACTAATGCTCGGAAGTCAGAGATCAGACAGTTTTACCTGCCGATTACAAAATGCGCATGCGTTACTTCTACACGGAACCAATCATTTCAACTGACTGTGCATGTCTGTGTATTTTGTGTGCAATGTTGCCAGGCACAGAGATTTTACTGTAGAGCTACAAATTTTGGACTGCAATAGAGAAAAAATATTTTCTTTTGTGAGATGGGTTTACTCTAGTGTTCAGCATAGAAGAATGAAGAAAATATAAAGCTGGTAACACTACATAATAAATTGTTTGTTGAAATATAGCTTTCGTGTTTATATTGATAATGTTCTCCAATGTTAAACTCGTAACACCCAATTCTTATTGGGAAATAGTGATTCATAGAAATTGAAGTATTGCATTATTCCAATATGTTTTAAGTATACTCATACGTGAATTTGGCAATACAGAGGAGCCTTCATCCGCCATAAAAATTTATTTAACAATTACCGAAAGGACAAAGATGGTTTTGTAGAACAATAATTCTTTTGATTTAGTTTTACTTGTAAAATATAATGGAAAACAAATTTAAAAAAGAAATCATTTTTCTAGTTACAATTTCGTGCATTTGGAATACTGTTTTTCTGAATTTTGAATTTAAATTTGAATTTTTATTTTGAGCCCTTTAGGCGTCTTTTTTCTCAGTCCGTACGTATGTTGATGGAAGAATTGGTGGAATGAATAAAATGGGAGGAAACGGGAGAACCCCGGGAATACCCACGTATACGGTGTTTGTCCACACAACAAAGCCCATATGACATAAGCTGGAATCGAATGGACGACCTCAAATCAAGCACCAGGGGTAAGGAGCGTCCCAGTGGTTTTCTGAATACTATAAATTAAAAACAGTGGTGTTCATAGAACCTGAATGTTATGCTTGGTTATAAAATGTTATAAAGTAATATGAGTCTAATTGCCATGATAAAGTACTAATAACTAACTTTATGTTTATGAACTTTCCAAATTTAATGTGCATTTATGGACTAGATAGAAAACCTAAGGTCTAAATGAGTCAGAAAGCTGATGGATGACGTCCCTCAGAGGTCACTTCCAGAACAGGGAAGAGGAAAGTAGCAGTCCAGATCTTAGTCCAGGCTCCATATCAGCATTCACCTGCTCAAACTGTGGGAAACCATGGAAAATCTCGGCCAGTATGAGCATCAGTAGAGATTGAACCTGCATGCCTCCCAGTCCCATTCCGATCCAAAATCCACGACCGTAAACTACGGGGACTGTATCAAGCGGCTGTGGCTCAGTGGTAGAGCGTTAGCTTAGTATTCGGAAGGTCCTGGGATCGATTCCAGCGGCCAACCATCCTCACTGAGGTTTTTCCAGGGTTTTTCATCAGTAATACGATAAAAAAGATAAAATGAAGTGTATGGGCGGTAACAGCACTATAGCTTACGCCCGTCCCGATCAGTAATACGAAGCAAATGCTTGGATAATATTTATAATAAATATAGGCCCTGGCCGTCTACATTCAAACACCCTCTCCCCCATCCTATCGCGACCTGCACCCGAGATGCCTAAAGACCTTAAAATAAATTCAATCTACGGGAACTGACTCAATTCTGTTATGGGTTAATAAAATCCATGAGTGAGTATTATGAATTGTTGTTATTTCTCTGTATTATATTTCAAGTGAAACAGAGTTCTACAGATAATTGTAGGTTCTCGACACATATTTAAATTTCTGATGCTGACAACATTGAGTGTGTTTTTCTAGGAAGTGTATGTGCGGTGTGTTTGCAATGCTGTAACCGAGCAGGTGGGTAACAAGATGAAAACCAAAAGAGTTAGTTATATATGTGTGAGAGAGAGAAGAAGAGGGGAGAAAATTTGCTCCAGTATATCCCAGCCAACGAGAAAGGTGTTGAAAACCTTTTTTTTTCCTCATCCCGCAACGCTAGATTTTTTTTGTTAGTCGATAATCCAGTAGCAACTGGTCCAATCGGTTTCTAGTTCATTTTCCTTACCCTTGCAAAGTGAGAAGTTTAACCGAATTGGGGGTATTTTATAGCTTACAAGCAGGGACACGCCTATGCATTTCAAAATAGCTTGAGCGAAGTCATATACATATAACCTACCTCAATATCATTTCTCTCTTATATTTTATATGCGACACACACACACATACACATGAGTGGCAATAGTTGTTTGAACCATATGGCTACTTTG
The DNA here is from genome assembly GCA_022664845.1 of Lepisma saccharinum. Lineage (NCBI taxonomy): Eukaryota > Metazoa > Arthropoda > Insecta > Zygentoma > Lepismatidae > Lepisma > Lepisma saccharinum. Next base: position 3,518 of record JAGDQP010001311.1, on the reverse strand, counting down.
GTCTTTACCTTCCACCGTTTCCGTGAGAGGAAAAAAAATCCAATAAAACTGAACAGAAGATTCTCTCCATCCTTCAATCGTTTTTCTTAGGTTTCATGATATAAATTTAACTTGATTTGAAAGTAGGCCACCTGCATTAGTTTTTGTAGACATGTAAATTTAAATCTCCCTTCCTACTACGCATGCGTACTGGATTCATAAACTTTGGATGCGTATAACTATCAAGATTCCTCGTTATTTGTAATATCTGGAGCTGTTTTTATACCGCTACTACAAAGAAAATTGTATCTTGAAACGTCAACAAAACACCATATTATACAACACAATTGTTTTTTAATACAAAAGGTTTCGCCTGTTTAGAGTGTAACAAAATTTATGGGTATTTGACAAAAGTGAACCGGAAAGATGATGTTAGAATATACTTCTATCTTTCTTTGTATATTTTATAGTTTATTGTCCAATTTATATTTTTGTAATAAAAGGTCAAAGAATTCCTTGTACGATGCGCACGCTGATTATCGACCTACGCTACGATATGAGGTGATCAGTCGTACGCTCGATCGCCTTTATTTCCATCGCTGTCCAGGAGTACCAAGGACACTCCGGTACTCAATTTGATAAGAGGTGGAATGCACTTCAGAGTACCAGACTTGGGAGTACTGAAGAAAAGTCTACAGTGTCCTAGCGAGGAGTTGAATCCGGGAAATCTGATTCGTAGTCAGACGCGCTACCGCCTGATCTATAGCGACCCCTATAATTTTGTAATGCAAATTAATTAATCATGACAGTACAACGTATTAAACTTATAATATCATTAAAATGCGGCATAATATTCTCAAGACTGATAATTGATAAATAAGAGCATTTGACAATAATAAATACTACATTAAATACCAGTTACGATAATAATCGTACAGATATAGGCCTATTACAATAATAATAATTTCATTTCAAAGCAGGCCTGCAATTTTACAAGACAGCTTCTTACTCCTGTTATGTCGCCTAACAGCAGCGAAATTGACAGCTCTCTCTAACATAAGCTATCTTTGACGCCACAATATAAGGAAGCTTCAATATCCAAGGTAACCAAAAACGTTCATGCCGATTTTGACGTCGCATGGGAAGACGTGATCACAGATACAAAAATAAGTTACTCAGGTGCTGGAAAAGCGATCGGGGAGGGAGTGAGAACATTGACCGTGATCAAGAAAGGCGCTTTGCCCACTTGTAGCACACATAGATCAAGTAGTGGCAAGGAGAAATGGAGGTGTAGAAGCGGCTCTTTCGGGTTTGTCTGCTTTATGAATTTAAAGTGGGCTTGCCCCCAGCATACACCAAGCCTTTGGGGATATTACTGAGAATGAACGCACCGCCAGGCATTGGTTCCAGAAATTCTGAATGGGTATCCCTATGTGATGAACAGCGCAGTGGGCGCCTACAGGCCCTGGACGAAAAGGCTCTGAAGGCAGCCATAGAGGAGGACAGGAGCCAAACGTGTGGCGAGCTTGCCTAAGGATTCCAGGTGTTTGATGATTTCCACCTACGCCTCATACAGAAGGAGTACACGTTGAGCAAGTGGGTACTCCACACACTGTCGGAAGACAACTAGGAACCACGAGTGACAGTCTGTTTGTCGTTGCTTTCTCGACACGCAACACACCTATATTCGACCGGGAGCTCACCAGTAACGAAAGGTGGGTCCTGTATGAGACTCCAAGCGTTTCAGACATTGGTTATCACCGCGAGACCCTGTGCGTCACACCACAAGACCACCGCTACACCGACCCAAGAGCATGTTCAGTATCTGGTGGACTAGTCTTCAAGTGGTGCTCTACGAGCTGTTACCACCACGCCAAACCTTCGCTTCGGACCTGTACTCGCAGCTGTTGGAACGTATACAATAGGAACTGCAGCAGAAGGTACCAGCATTGGTGAATCACAAGGATGCCGACAATACCACGTCGCATGTGGTGTGGGTGACCAGAGATAGTTTACAGGGACTTGACGGAAACACTGCGTCATCCACTGTATTTTAAGGACTTCGTGCCAATATATTATCACCTTTTCCATTCCTTAGACAGCCACCTTCGTGGAAATTCCTTCAACAATGAGGCAGACTTGCGGCAGGCAATTGCAGCATTCCTTTCGTCGGAAACCCCCCAGTTTTACCGCCAGGGCATTGAGTAGCTGTAGGAATGTTTATACAAGGTGCTGTATTCCAATGGGGGGATTACTTTGAGGATTAACGGCAAGTGACATTTTGTGTATACCTTTCTGTTTCTATGGAAAACGACAAGAACTTTTCTGTTTACGTTGTATGAACAAACAGTGAGAGGGAGGGAGCTTGTTGACCGCCACTGCCATATTACATCTTTAAACAACTGGAAGTATACTTTCATCCCACCGAAACACACACTTCAACCGGTAAGGAATAGAGCGTAGTGTGTCCTTGTCGGAGAGAATAGCGTGAGAGATTCTTTGTTCTCTGTACGTCCCTCGATCATATTTTTCTTGATATTTATACTCAAGTTTGTCTGACAACATGCTTTAATATTCGTTGCCTTAGTTACGTATATTCTGTGATCTTATAGTTCGTATTTAAAGTGCATTGTTGAAGCCATGTCTTTGTAATCTCATAATCAAAATTTCTGGAATTGCCCACCGTCATAAGTTCTTCGAAAAGCGTCTTGCAATTATTTAATGAGCGTATCCGCCAAATCAATGGATTTATTTACATTTGTCTAACATTCTTAGAAAACTGGTAATAGTTATTGAACTCCTATCCTGCATTTGTATTATCTTGGTTCGCAGTAGGTTTAGACAAGTATAACAATATGTGTCACGTTAATGCATTAAGGTCTACATGATATTTTAAATGTCAATCAGAAGTAGCGTATACAGTAGAACTTAGAATTTCTTCATGTCTCGAATTGTATTCATTTCCCCTTCATTTCACGCTGTATTCATTTACCTCTACAAGTCGAATGTAGTGAAGTAAAAACCTCAATAATTCGAACTTTTTTTTTGTTCCCAGCATTCCTTTCGTTGGACCTCTATAACTCGAACCCTTTTGCTACAAAACATCTACAAGCTGAAGTTAAAGTATAAATATCTCTGTAAGTCGAAGCTCTTGTCAACCTTAGTAAGTCAAAGTGTAATTAGTTGATCTGAACCAAGCATTTTCGCTGACGACAATCGAGTAACTTCTTTTTTTACGATAATTCGTGCATTTTCATTTTCGTAGAACACTGCAAGTGTGAAGTGTAGTCCCAGCGAGGGTCTGTCGTGGTCAGCATGCATATTGTGGCAAAGCAAAAATACAGGAACCTATCTATAGACAAGAAGCATCAGTCAGTTTCGGCTCTCGATATCTCGAAGTTCCGTATCATACATACCTCTCAATAGTTCGAACTTCACTAAGTCGAAATATTAGATAAATCGAATTTTATCTCTTTTTCCTTCAGATTGGAGTTATCGAGATTTCACTGTATTATCTAAATAACAAAATACGAGTTTGA